>LNAC01000056.1:225816-335910 GCA_002007465.1 Ailurus styani | reverse complement strand
TTCCAAGTTTTTTTTTTTTTTTTTTTTTTTTTTAGCAGTAATAGCAGCAAGAATCACTCTTGTTACTTCTTTTGCTAGCTGATGTGTTCGTGACTTTCAAGGGTCATTAAAAAATAAATAACTTCCAGTTTCAGCAAGCAGAGCTGGGGTACTTGCGGGACTCTGAAACAGCATATGGAATTATGGAACAGCCCACAAGTTCCTAAATGCCTCTACTCGGTCCAAATATCTTCCACTGCAAGTGAACTGTTAGCATTCCTATTGGATGTTACAAGAAATCAACATATATTTTTTAAAAACAAAATAAATGAAATTCTAGTTTTCTGTGCTTCCAGTTGGTAGAAGCAGTAGAAGGGAGGAGGGAATTTGGCCTTTCGGTTCCTCCAGGGCAGCCTTACAACTGCTGTTGGTGGTGGGCTTGTACTGTAAGAAAGAAAAGTGGATATTTAAACAGAAAACTGGCAACACCACACATTAGCCTAGTGTCTCTGCAGCACATGACTGTAAACTATCCTTGTGCTAGCTGAACAAGACTCGACAAAATTCAATTCACTCTTCCCCCTCCCATCTGCACCAAAAAGGGGAGGGGTAGGTAGGTGGGTAGAAACAAACCAGTCAGATGTAAAACCACTTCAGGTAAAACTCCCATAAGACTTGTTGCTCATGGGGTAGAAAAAAAGGCCTTAACTTAACATACCCCCTCCCCAGATACTACCCAAGCACCAGTATTGCTTTCAGAGTAACAGGTTAGACTGTGAAGTATCGCCATGGCAGCCATCAAGTGTTAGAGCACAAGCACCGGGCCTTCTCTCCCTGTCAGGGCATAGGCTGGAGCTAAGGCTACACTCAAAACCAATCCACACACAGCACACTTTCTCATCAGTAGTCTTCTCCAGAGCTACAATCAAATCTGCCATGGTGGTAACCACCCCCGGCAGACTGGGGGAGGGGGGCGGGGACTAAGGCAGGCAAACGCTGCCCTGTCCAGCCTATTATAACAAGGAAGGCCAACGGAGTCCTAAGCATGCATCAGCCACACAGAATGCTGCTGCTGCTTCTCATCAAGCCAAATGCCGTATACCATCAGAACACACACAGACTCGGCTCCTGGAAGCCTCAGGCCCTGACACTGAACTGATCATCACAGTCCCTACTGTGCACGCTCTGACGGGTCTTCCTAGTTCTTGAATGCGGGGCTTGAAGCGCTGGCCCTGCCTGCCATTCGATCTGTGCGAGCAGAATGCTTTGGGGTGCCCGGCGGCCCCTGCACACACACGCCTCACCTGAAGGGTGCGTCATATAGGGGAAATGCGCTGTTGTCGAGACTGGAATGGGCTGTAGTGCACTTTGAGCGAGGGCGGCCTGGGGACCGCCGGGTGGCTGTGTCGTCATTAGCATCATTGGCGCATGGGCAGTTGGATGAGAAGGAACCATTCCTGACTGTACATGAGCCTGAAACAGAGAGCTCTTTTACGCATACAGGCAACATCTCCAGCTTAAACAACATGTCAACTGTGTTCCTTTTGCTGGGCTGGGGCAGGAAAGGCCAACAAGGGGGCCCTCAGGGCCCTTTCTTTTCTCTAGGGACACTCCCTAGTAGATCATCGATTGACCTACAGACATGCTTCACCCTTTAGCAGGACCTGCAAGACTGAGGAAGCAGGCGCCCGGCAAGCCTGGGTAAAAACAAGGACTGCAACATGCTAGCCTTCAACATTTCTATGTATGTCGGGCAAGACCGTCGCAGAGCTCAGATATCTGATCTGAGGGAAGCTTTCTCAACTTATCAGGAGGTGAAATGCAATGATGCTTCAGAATCTGGCTTCTGAGCGGGGCCTGAAGTAGTTTTAAAGATAACCTCCCTTTTAATTAGGAAAGCAGGTAATGCCAGTCATCTTAGCCCTCTCGTTGTTTGCCCCTCCCCTCTGTTTCTTGTCTGCTCACCAGCACATCTCTGTGAAGAATGAGTCGGGGCAGCAAGAGAAGAGAGGGTTGGGCCCCTTTACTCTAACAGATGTGCTGACTGAGCAGGAGGAGGAAGGCTGAAGTAAATGGCTCCAATGAAATGGGGAGGAGTAATGTGAAATTATCTGGGCCAGCCCCATGCCCCTAAAGTGATAGTGAGTGCAACCTGGTCTCACTGTCGAGTTGGAAAAGGTTTAGCCAGCCCAAATTGCTGGATACCAGCTCTGGGGAGATACGGCACAGCCAGGAAGAGCCCTCCTTTCCTGCCTCCCTGTGCACTGTTCTAGACCACAATAAGCCTTGAATGAAATGCTGCTTTTACTGTCTTACATAATCAAATGGGCCCATGGCCTATCTGGACTTCCCTGCAAGTGTTAACCTTTTTCTCTTTCAGCACAAAAACACAAAAGTGAGGTTTTAGGAACCCTAATTTACATGTAAATTCACGTATCTACTTAGCCACCAGCCTCTGCTAACCATCTACAGGACCCCAGCTCTCATGAAGCTCCTGATTCAGCCAAACCATGCTGGCCCACACCTGACCAAACAGGCTCCCCTCCCCACTATCAAAAGCAAATCATCCACTGCAGTGCGCCACACTACAGAACCCTCCTCACTTGTGCAGAGGAGGACACCCAAACTTCCCAGAGCTGTGGAACTCTAGTTACAAGGTCGCCTTCTGAAAGTGAGCTCCAACTGAGTCGCATCTCCAGCCCCCAGCGCGCCAGAGCCTCAGTGGCGCGCCATTTGACATGAAATGGAGTTCAGTGAGCAGTCTAGCCTAGACCTGCCTAAGAGAGTTCTGTTACGAAAGCAGCAAAAAGAGCCATCAAATACAGCCAATTCACCCTTAACAGCTCCAGGGAGGGCCTCAAGGACAGTGTTAGAGCCCAATTTCAGTGCAGCTCCTTATTAAGATAATCTAACTTGGCCCTGGATTGCACTGGACTTTTTTGTCAGCAGCTGATGCAGCCAGCAACCACTGAGATGGCAACCACACCTTTCAACCATTAGTGGCTTACACTGGAGGAGAGCTCCAGAGAGCCTCCCAGGATGCTCTTTAAGAAAAATGGGAACACCTGAGTGCTTCCAGTTTCTAGTTACACTGCACCAATGTATAAGGCCAAGCCCTTTCAAGAAGTACAACATATGGTCAAAGCAGGTATATTGATAGGCAAGGAAAACAAGCGAGAGATTTCTCTGGAACTCGTGTGACTAACATTCAAGCTGACAGGCTAAAGGCAGTCACCTCAGAGAGCTGAGAACTTGTGAAGGCCCAACCTCCCTGCCAGACTTCATGTGTATGTGTGTGTGTGTATGTGGGAAGGGTGCATATGAGGGGAGAGAGGGAGGGAGAAGGGGGGAGGGACAGAGAGAGAGAGAGAGAGAGGGAAGGGAGGAGGGGAGAAAGATTATATGTACTATGTATACACATAGCAGTGAAGCTATATAAACATAGCAAAGCAGACACAGGAAGGAAAGGGCTAGGTTGCACTCCAAAATCAGAGAGATTTTTAAGGTCTCAGATGGGAAACATTAAAGGACTGACCAATCAGCAACTTCACTGACCCCATTACAAAACCACACCAACATTCACTTAGGGCCAGATCACATGTGTTTGAGTGGGGAAGGGAGACAGGCAAATGGGATCACACACAGGGTTTCCTAGCTTGCAGAGCATCTGGCTCTTCACTGCTTATCTGGTAACTTTCATACTCTACTTGGTCTTCACAGAAAGTTGGCTAAAGCTGGTTTACCTGAGGTACGTGGGCCATGTGGGGGGGATTGGTGTATGCCGGCTGAACATGAGAAGGATGGATTGTAAAGACGGTCTGTTGTGCTGTTGGGAAACTATTCTGTGGCGACTGCGTATTGGAGGCAGGGGTCATGGAAGGTGGGGTCGGTGCGAGCCCCGCGTGGTAAATGGCTGACTGTTGCTGTGGACTGGCCAGATGGAGAGCCGGGGCGGCCTGATGCTGATGGTGCTGCGAAGCGACAAGAAAGAACTGAGAAAACCATTTCTGGAATAAAAAGCAGTTAAGGTCACACACAAAGCTGAACTCCACATATGAAAGGAGGCTCCACTGGGCCCATCGAAGAGGAGGGCCACTGGCAAGTACCAGAGAATGTACAGGGTGGGAAGGGCAGGGCTGGGGGCACCTCTCATTCAGAGACACTCCTTTCTGAGCACAAGCCCAATTCTCAGCCTGGCGGTTGCAAGACCCCAACCAAGCAGAAGTAAAACAAGTCCACTGTCCCAAGGAACTGAAAGATGTCAAAGAGATCCTTAACTGCCCTGTTAACAAACATGACTGCAGAAGCTAATAGGAAAAGAAACTTGTAGAATGGTAAGGAACAAAAGTAAAAAAGAAAGTCCCAAGCAAATCCCCTACACAATGTTAGATTTTCAATCAATTATTTCTAGAACTTACCCAATCACCTCATTTTCAATATGTATCTTAATATCCCTTAAAAACAGTAACAACAAAAACCAAATCCCAGGGGCACAGCGGGCAGTTAGCTGTATGCTGGCTCCACGAGGCAGTGCTGTGAGGGGTTTTGATCACGTGGTACCTAGCATGCTCCTCAGCAGTGAAGAAAAGGCTCAGTAAACAGAATGAGGATGCACTTCTACAAGACCTGAATTTCTCCTTACCTGAACAGGACTGGGTGCAGGATGGCTTCCACCATGCTGGCTCTGCTGCTGTCCGGTGGGGGTAGCTGAAGGCTGAGGATGTGGAGTATGTGGGTGCAGGGTGGCATTAGGGTGTGCATACTGCTGAGCAAGGGAGCCAGTGGAAACTGAAGTGAAAGAAAAAGGTGTGTGTACAATCGACATGTAGGACGGTCTCAACTGCTCCTCTATGCCTCATAGCTGAGCTTTCGTGATACTCCGTGCCTAACTTAGGCATTTACCAATCTGTTTGACTCCATTTAAACCATCCATTTTCTTGAAAATCTAAGTGTGAAGTTATTGCTTACCAATCACACTAGCATTTTACTTATATAACACAACTGTATACATGATATTAAAATCTAATTAAATTTACTCTTAAAACAGTCACCAGATTTTCCTGAAAAAGCAACTTAAAACACATAAAGAGCAACAATTCTCTCTCTCTCTCTCTCTCTCTCACACACACACACACACACACACACACACACACACACACACACACACACACACACTCTCTCTCTCTCTCTTTAGCTCAAGGCCATCATCTGGCTAACCTCACCATGCTACTGCCCTGGAGCAGGCACAGTGTCCAATGGGCACTGACTGCAATGGGGCTGGGAGAGAGGGCTGGGTAAAGTATGTGGCAAGGTCAGGGCTCTATCTTCATGGCAAAATGACCATAATCAATCTCAGCTGATCACAGAAGTCACTCTGCCACTCAGTTCATTCCCTGGACCCTCCCTACCCAAGGACCTCTCTCACCTTTGCTTTAAAAAATCACGTAAATGGAATTATCTAACCTATGTAGAAAAATGAACTCCCTTCAAAGTATCCCAGCCTTTAGGAAGATTTTTACTAGCAGGAGTAACTTCAAAGGAAATGTGATGGGCCATTCTAAGTAAAAATGTGTTCATTAAAGATAAGAACCTAAAAACCCAATTCTTTACAGATCTCAGCAAGGACCATACCTTGATATTAGGTATGAATTCATTTGCTCATGTATTCCCAAAACAGCAATTTGAGAATCAAAATCACAATGAGTTCACTGCTTCCAGTGACTACTGACAGCACGGATACAAATCTAACCATGATGTGACAATGAGCTAAGCACAGTGTTCTCAGGACACATCCCTAGCAACACAGGACTTCCAGCCTTCTCTCAAATTCATCCTAAAATTCCAGAGAAGTTCATACACAAAAACGATTCCAAAATAGCTCCTCATGTTCTTCCTATGACATGTGAGCAAATACAGACATTCAGGGGACTGACAGGAAAAAACAAGCACTGCTGTAAGAACAGGCACTCTAACTCCGACAGTCTAATAGGCAAGACGGCCAAGAGTCACCAGCATAGGTGACACTCAGCATGTCCCGTAGAAATGTTATGCAGAGGGTCAGGCACATGAAGCAATTCTGTAATGCCTGACATTGTAGGGTCAAAGGCCACCAATATTCCACCCTAACTGGTTATCTCCACAACTGTATGTATGTATTTTTTAAAGTAGACTCTATGCCCAGCATGGGGCTTGAACTCACAATCCTGAGTTCAAGAGCTGCACATACTCAACCATCTGAGCTAGCCAGGCAGCCCATATATATATCTTTTAAAAGAGGCAAGGGCAAGGCAAAGAGCCAGTGCTAGGATCACCTGTGCATCCACTGCCAATGTCATAGCAGGCATTAATGTCTGTTAATACTCAAATTAAACAAAACACTTTCATTTATATACTGAAAAAGTTTCCCTAACTGTAAGAGTTAATACACACTGGAACATTTTAACAAGAAAAATTGTGGCAAGATATTCTCTGGGTGTTTTTAGGAAGAATCCATGCCTGTCTTCTGGAAGGTAGGAAGAATAATGTGCTAATTGCGTCCTTTGAACTCCATGATCCCCCGAGTCTATAAAGTCAGTGTCTTTCTTCTAATTCATTTGCTTAGTAAGAGGCCACTCTTCACCATCATACTCATTAGGTTAACTTTCAGATCCTCCCGAACTGTCTAGGCACTGACTTGGTCGAAAAGACTTGATGTAAATTTTGAACCTGACTCTGCTCTTATAAAAATGTTATACTCATTTTTCAAATTTACTTTTAAATAACGGTAATAGCCACATGTAGCTAGTGGCTGCTGATTACACAGCACAATTTACAGCATACTTTCATTATCATAGAAAGTTCTACTGGAGAATGTTGTCTAGAGTCATTCTCAGGGTTTTTTTTGTTTTGTTTTAAAAGATAACTTCGCCCCCAACGTGGAGTTATGACCCCGACCCTGAGATCAACAGTCACATGCTCCACCGCTAAGCCAGTCAGGCGACCCTCGGGCTCCTTATTTTCACACTATTAGCACTAAAATCCTCCCTATCCGCAAGCTTCTTAAATGTCTCATTTGTAACAATACTAAATCTATCTAGGGGAAAGCAAGTCCTGAATCCCAAATTTAATTTATGAGGTTTCATAAAGACAGAGTACAGAATCTCAGAGTTTCTATTTTTTAAACTTTATTCAAGAAATGTCTGTACTTAAATAACCTTCTAAGCAAAGTTCTAAGGAAATAAAAACAATAAATAAAAAAATAAACTCTAGGGGCACCTGGGTGGCTCAGTTGTTAATCATCTGCCTTTGGTTCAGGTCAGATCCCAGGGTCCTGGGATGGAGCCCCTCCGGCACCCTGATCAGCGGGAAGCCTGCTTCTCCCTCTCCCACTCCCCCTGCTTGTGTTCCCTCTCTTGCTGTGTCTCTGTCAAATAAATAAATAAAATCTTAAAAAAAAAAAAAAACACTCTAGCTGGGTGCTATATTGTTAATTTTCCGACTTAAAAACTTTACCTCACACAAGGAGAATAATTACACCCATGAAATCTCATTAATGAAGTAATTCATCAATTAAAAAAGGTTAAAATCTTGAAATTTGGAAAAAATTAAAGATGAAAAATTTTTAAGATGAAATATGTCTTACTGTGTACTTTTAAAAGGCATCGGAAAGGCAATAGAGTATTCTAATTTATATCTCATTTGCATTCATAGCACAAATACTTCAAGTAACCCAAACTGTGTGCATTTACACAGGCTTTTGTTCAAAAAAAAAAAAAAAAAAAGACTTGCAACCCTGAAATAATACATTATATATTAAAAAACAACAACAACATCCTTTCCCTACCTAAATAACAGCAAACTACAATGCATTCTAAGAAAAATCAAGCACATGTAAATATGCATCATTAACTGCAAATAAAACCTTAAAAGGTTTAATTAGAAATAATTTCCTCTGTTTATCTTCTTGCTTAAAAGATACCTGCGAAGCAAGTGCCTCATTCAGGAACTCTTCCCCCCACTCAAATATGAAAACTTGGTAGCTAATTGGGAAAAATGTGAAATTGACACATTTTAATTCAATACTTATATAACAAAAATATAGTCTGGTTCCTTGAAAGGCCAGTTAAGAATGAGACAAAGGTGGGATAGGAGAGACATCCAAGGGCTGAGGAGCAGAAAGGTTGGAAGGGAAGAAAGAGAGCCAAGAGAAAGGAACCAAGATAGAATAAATGAGGAAAAAACCTACTAGAATCAGGGAAAGGGAGATGGGGAGAGTGGAAGACAGTAAATGCTGGGCTTTACTGAAGTCTACCAATTAACTGCTTTTATTATAATTATTATAATTATTTCATTAATTTAGCTAAAGATTCCAAAGGCTAAAAATAAATTTTCTTCAAAATTCTGGTTTAGCTATTCATCGGTTAAACTTCTATTTATAAAAATTAAGTTGCCTTCATGAAACCTGGATGAATTCAGGCTAATCAAGGAAGTATTGCTTTTTTGGGTTTTACCTGGTCCAGAAGTTTCCCATTCACTATGTTCCCTGATACAAATGTTTAAAACGCTAAATGTGTGACCTGTCAAATCCCTATAACACTAATAACCACATTATAAAAACTGTTTCCTAAGTCATGATCTTACTGAGGCCAATTCAGTCCATAAAGCTAGTGCATTTAATTTTTCACTAGGTTTTATCATTTTGACCTTGGATGCACAAGTCATGAGAGATCACCAGCACTACAAAACTAAAAATGAAAACAAAATCTTCCAATTTGATGTTAAATTCAGAAAAAAGGAAGTGAAGGAAAAGTGAACTCTTAAAGGGGAGTAACAGGCAACTAGACCAAACCACGACAAATCAGCTTCTTGGGAAGGGGTGGTACAAAGCAGCAAATTAAATTACAACAGCAGCCCGACTGTTAGTTTCTTTTAAAAACTAATAATTCCTTTTAGGGGAAGTTGTACTAAGGCAGTTAATATTTAGGTTTGATGATTAGGGACCTTTTAGCTACTTACCAGGAAACTGACTCCAAAATTACTATCAGAGACAGTAAGATGGTGAGGATAACTACATTTGAGACCTCAAACTGAGTACATAATAAAATTAATTACTGACACTGTCTTTTACATACTATATCACATACAAAGTTTCCCTTTAATAGTATAGATATACAGCAAGACTCCTTTTTAAAGAGCATCTATTAAAGGATTAAATTTGTTAACAATTCCTAGCACCAAATGAGTAACACATACACACTTATTTTTGGATACCAAGTCATGACACAGTCAATGAAAACTTAAGTCAAAATGTTTTCTAAACTTTTTAAAATCTGGCATTTAGTAGATTCAGACATTAAGTCTTTCTAAAATAATCCAAAATTTAGTATCTAAAATCTTAATCCTTAAAATATCCCTTAGAATATAGTATTGCACATAGTGACTCATTACTGGCATACGTTTCTGAAGGACTTGTGCAAGTTAGTACTTTCCCTATTCAAATACCAAAAGTCCATGACTAGCCTTATTTAAAAACTGCCCTACAAAATAAAGACACACCTTACAAGTTCATTTCCAAAAGAGAGCCCTGCCCAGACTTTCTCCATTTAGGAGCCACTGTTTATTTTACCTTTTCATTGGTGGTGAGAGAGGCCAGTGCTACCAAACATAATCAAGTAGCTAGGTTGTGCTTTCATGGTGAAGCTCAAAACATCCTGGGGGGTCTACCACCTGAGTATTTTAAACCTTCTTCAGTCATGCAAAGACTGAAAAGACAGAAATGTTTCTTCCCTAGAATTTCAACCCTGTTCAATTAAAAAATCCTTCTAAGGATAAATTTCTTCTTACCAGGATACTGAAAAAGCCTACTATTTTAAGCTTTTTATACTAAATTTGTGGCTTGGTTTAAGGAAAAAAAAAAAAAGGCAGTTCAGCAGAAGTTTCTCTGAACGAGGAAAATATTAGCCATTTCCAAAACAGTCGTCACATGTTTGCTTGGTATGCAAAAATTAATTTCTGAGGCAACTCAACTTTTTAATTAACTCCAGCTTCTCTTAAGCTGGGTTATATATATTTTTTTAAACTATGAATTATTTACAAATATACATATATTCAACAATTTTGTCTGGCACAAGAAAAATATTGCTCAACAAGTCTACTCCCTTAACATGTATTCTTTAAAAAGTGTTTTACTGTTCAATTAAAATTAGTATAAAAAACCCAACTCACTGGCAAAGTAGAAAGAAGGGCTTGTCTCCTTGTTGTATGGTAATTTGGGACATGCTGAATTTGGGAAATAGAAAGGTAAATTAGCCTTTTGAGGTGTGCATTTTCCTAATTTTCTGGTAAGGTTGACATATTTAGTAACCTCTTTTTGTATTCATGCATAAATCATTTTTCTTATTGTACAAGAGATGACAAGCACTTTAAACATCGCTACAAAATTACACAAGGACTGAACCAAAAGACACTTTTTCTTCTGTACTTATGTGTCAAGTTCCACATGCTGACTTGCTTAAATAAAAAGTATAAAATCATTATCTAATCAAAAGACCAATATGGCATTCCACTGAACAACCTGAATATTAATAACGTACCAAAGTAAGAATATTTACCAAGTTTAATTCAAAAGACTCAAAACAACTTTGTAAATCATTAAGAGAAACATCATTATTCTGTAAGATATTTATTAGGCATCTGGAAGTGGACCCAAAAATTTAGAAACATAATGGTAATATTAAACATGGGTATAGTATCATTTCTTATTAAAATGTTTACATAAATGTGTGTGTGTGTGTGTGTGTGTGTGAGTGTGTGTGTGTGTGTGTGTGTGTGTGAGAGAGAGAGAGAGAGAGAGAGAGAGAGAGAGAGAGAGAGAGAGAGGCACCGAAATGTTAACCAGTAGAGGGATAATGGGTGCATTTTAAATCTTTTTGCCTCCTGTATTTTCTCATTTGCCTCCATTAAACTACGAAAAACAAACTCAAAGAGGATTCTGGATCTAACTTTTCCTGATGGCTTTAGTTAGCAGAGAAAGTTTCATTACTACTATTTCTGAAAGGGAAAATACTGTCATAAAACAAAATTAGGTGAATTAGAAGAGCAGGAAACAAAAGTTAACTTCTTAGGAGGGAAAGGGCAAAGGCAATGATTTAAGTCAGATAAAGGTCAAAGAGATGAAGTTTGTGATCAAACTCCCTTCTGTGACAGCTAAAAAGAGAACAGGGTCAACAACTACTTAGAATGTTTACTATCTCCTAATAGTTTAGCTGTTCAATAATCCGTCAGCATATTTATAATAAATACACCAACCATTTAAAGACAATAATCAGTCTTTCATTTTGTAGTCATTAGTAGCCTTTCTATTCTTAAAGCCTTTTGCTATGGGCTGTTAACAATGAATAAATGACAAAAGGGTGACATAAAACCGTCACCAACATATTCTTGGCGCATATTCTTTTGTTTGCATAAAAAGCTGAAAATATTCAATAGAATGAAGCTTAAAAACAAACATAATTCATACTCAAAATACTTGGTTCCTTTGGGAATATGAAATATAAACTGTTCAAGGGAAGTAAGTATCAAATTAGCATTTCTATGCAACAGATTTGTCTTAGTTTAAAATAATGTTCTTTTAAAAGTGTCTATAACATAATTAAGTCTTAGAAGATCTAAAATAACTAAAATAAATTACTCAGGAATTAACGAACTTGCTTTACTACATTAAATTATGGCTTATGATGGCAAAGAATAAAATACTTCATTTTCTAGTGTTCTTTTTAGAGTATATAGTTCCAAACGAGAACCTTAGTTAAACCAGCAACAACCATATCAAGTCCATAGCCTCACCCCAGCCTGCCCTCATCAACTAAGGTCAATTAGATACAACATGTGTAAACTACAGGACAGTAGTTTCAGATCTGGCTGAGCAACTTTCTCCTGGCAATAAAGAACTAGTCTTAGTCTTAATGACAAATCATTTCAGATTTCACTGGACATTAGATCTAGTGTTTTGTTTGCAGTATTTCCTATTTACCCACATTTGAATTGACTTCAGGGTCCAGGGACAACTACTTTTCAAATGGAAATGTTTTGGGAAAGTAGTTATAAACCATTAGTGTCTCAAATACAGTATTTACGATACAGGCTATTTCAAACCAATGAACATTCATCCAAAAGACAAAACCAGATGCTGGCAGTGAGTGAACACACTGAGGAGAAAGATTCTTCTCAACATCACAGTATTACTACAATGTCTCATAAGCATGGGTACACAAATAGCTATTCTCTAAAAAGCAATGGAAATTTAAGCTCAAAAGTTTTAGATCTTATTCGAAGGGGAGTATGCCAGAAAATGGGAGAGGAGAAGTGTTTTTTCCACTTGCTAAATCATGATGTATTTATCAGAAATATATAAAAAAATCATAATGGACTTTTTCACTTAAGCCTTTAGCAAACCAGAAAATTGGTGAAATGTATACAAATTGCATAAAAGAACATGTGATAAATAGGCTTTTATGCAATTTCATATACACTTAGTCCAGGTTAAGACAAGCCAATGAAAAGCAATCATAACCAAAATCATAAGCCAAATAAGTATGTTGGTATTTTTCAATTAAATTATGAATGGGTTTCTTGTAAGAAAGTTTCCCCAAATGTGGCAATTACATCATTTTAATTTAAAGGGCATAATCCACAACAGAAAGTTTTAAGTGATAATGTGTAAAATAAAGACTGGATTTAAGTATTTTACAAAAACAATGCCTTTAATCATTTAACATTCCCATCACTGTGACCGTGTGCAGTGGGAGCATGCCTCCAGGAAGAAACCATGAGCAGCAGCTTATGGGTGACAAGAAACGTGACTGCTGCTGCCGGAGTCCTATTCCTATGAACCTACAGAACAGCCTAACTATAGTCATTCAAAAAATTTTAAAAGGTTCAAAAAATGAAATATCCACGTAATTACTTATAATGATAATTTCTTTCTCACAGTGGTATGAATAAACTTAAATTTCTCTCCTCCCACTCCAAAAAAACTGAAATGCCAACGGGAAAACCTAAATGACAGTACAGGAATGCTCAGGAAAGTTCAAAACAAAACTTACATCTTAATGAAACTAGCACTAATTAAAGTTTTTTGAAAAATATAGTATGGGTCCACTCACTGACTCTATTATTACAAGATATGAGTAGAAATATCATTTTAAATTCTCAACATTGAAAACCATATTATTTCAGTACTTTAGACGGATGCTAAGTTGACCTACACAAAATTCTCCAGCCACAAAACTAAGATGGAGATTTTTGCCTATTATTCTTTTATATATTGTTTAATTATTTTAGACAGGATACTTCTCATTTTCATTTTACCACTGCTTATAATGACTAAAGTGTGACTCATGTCTAAAGGAGATCCAGTACTATACTATTTCGACCACTTAAAGTCAAAGGCAGAATCACAGTAGCATTCATTCTAACAAACAGCAATAAAGCAGAATGTTTTTTGCTAGAGAGTGCTTTCACTGTGGCAAAACTTTCTTGCATGCCTTAGGCAGGCCATACCAAACGGCTGTAATACTGATGAGGAAGATGCCTTTCTCCACAAATGATACTCTCTGTTATACAAGTCATTCAATTTCACTTAAAACAGGGAGAGACAGTTGAAGACAGACAAATTTTAGCCAACAGAAGTTGAAATGATTTGCCAAGACTTAGAGAAATGGGTTCATCTTTTCTTTAGATTCTTGACCCTCACTGGTATAAAAGGCTTAGTTATATTCTTAAAGTTTCTTTTCAGAGCTTTAAAACAAATTAATAGTCACTCACACTGAAAGAGACAAACAAAATGCTTCCTACCATACATCGCATGCGTCTGCTCATGAGCCCCGTATTGAGTTGCTGAAGACGACACTAAACCAGGCTGGGCATGTGCTGGCGGTGCCATCATTCTAGCGTTACCCTGTATCACAGGACTATAGACATGAGGATGCTGTGTTCAAACAAAATATAAAGAAAATACATTAAAGTATCGAATAGAGTCAAGCAAATTTTAGTTAAATGTCTTAACTCCACACTTTCCAGGTTTACAGAAACAACTCTGAAAATCCTAAAACTGTTTTTGGCTATTTCCTTCGAAATACTTACATTGATCAGCAACCTTCTTATACTAAAAAGGCCCCCAAATCCTTAGCTATCTACCTCACCATAACACAGAGCACAAAATATAAAGGAAAAGCCCTTTACCATATTAAAGGTTAAAACTGAAAGTTATATAAATGGAACAAAAATTAAGAGTTAGGTCATATCAGCCTTACCTGAGACTGATAATGTGGCACATGCTGAACAAGAGGCTGATTTGGAAACTGCTGAGGGCTATAGGCAACATATTGTGTGGAATAAGCTGGTGGGGTGGCCACAATCGGTGGGCCCGCTGCTGAGGCTGGGTGCATCATGGTGCTCTGATGATGCTGGTCTTGCCGCTGTTGGGGCATATTTGGTACTGCAGAAAAGATGACTTAAGTGTTAGAAAATACCATCTCCTCAGAATCAAACACATGAACATAACATCAGACACATGCTCTTACTCCTCAGTCTCAAACACCAATCCCTAGCCCTCAGGTTGGACAACTCTGACTCATCCTTCAGGTGTCAGCCTGAAAGCAACTTCCTCAGAGACTCTCTCTAATGACCCGCAGACCTGATCGAGTCCCTGTAAATAAGACTCTTACAGCACTATTAGGAGCTTCCTTCATACTACTTTCTGAGATAATCCCTGTTTGACACATCAAATTATGCCACTTGCTAGAGAAGGCTATTAGTTATTAAAAGAAAAACAATAGTACAAGAAAAAAGCCAAAACAGACACAACACCAAGTTTAACTCTATTTTCCCATCACTGAATTCTTACACAATTTCTTGCTTTCTCAAAACACAGCAACACACACTACCATGTAGTGTTTCTGTAATTCTTTTTAAAAAATTACTTTATGTCTTTTATTATCTTTAAGATTTTATTTATTTGAGAGTGAGGGAGTGAGCGAGCTCATGAGCAGGAAGGACAGGCAGAGGGAGAGGGAGAAGCAGACTCCTTGCTGAGCAGAGGGCCCCATGTGGGGGCTCTTGATCCCAGCACCCTGAGATCATGACCTGAGCCAGGGGCAGATGCCCAACCAACTGGGCCACCTAGGCAGCCCTACTTTATGTCTTTTATTGTTCCACACAGATTTCTGCCTCATGGTCCTCCCAGTGTTAAAATTCTAATTAAAAATTCAGCTTAAAAAAATAAAAAATTTAAAAATTTAAAAAAAAAGGAATTCAGCGCAGCTGGAGCACCTGGCTGGCTCAGTCAGTAGAGGATACAATTCTTGTTTTGGGGGGTGTGAATTCGAGCCCCATACTGGGCGTAGAGATTACTTAAAAAAAAATTCAGGGGTGCCTGGGTGGCTCAGTCTGTTAAGCACCTGTCTTCAGCTCAGGTCAAGATCCCACAGTCCTGGGACTGAGACCCACACCTGGCTCCCTGCTCACGGGGAGCCTGCTTCTCCCTCTCCTTCCTGCTCGTGCTATCACTTCCTCACTCTCTCAAATAAATAAAAATCTTAAAAAAAAAAAATCAGCTCATCTGTCATCTCCTCTGTAATATCTTTTCCAGTTCCCCCCAAAGAGCTAGCTGCATGCTCTGTATGTTCTCCTCACATGTCTATTAGAGCACTGCACTGACTGTTGTCTGAGATGGGTTTGTGGTATGATGTCAACAAAGCCACTTGAGGGAAGGAATCATGAACCACTGCTTACAACACGGTAGAAGGCACAAAGAATATATAACTTGGCATGTTCGTAAAATCATTAGAACTAATTATATAAGTAATTACTAATTTAGAGACAGAATTTGGTTATTTTATTTGAATTTTCTTCCTAAAAAATTTAATGACGGGCGCCTGGGTGGCTCAGTGGGTTAAAGCCTCTGCCTTCGGCTCAGGTCATGATCTCAGGGTCCTGGGATCAAGGCCCGCATCGGGCTCTCTGCTTGGCAGGGAGTCTGCTTCCTCCTCTCTCTCTGCCTGCCTCTCTGCCTACTTGTAATCTCTCTCTGTGTGTCAAATAAATAAATAAAATCTTAAAAAATAAATTTAATGACTTGGTGAAATTTAGGAGAGCTTGTTATATAGTGTTTTATCTATAAAGAGGAGCAAATCTGAAAATGGAAGAAACGCGTATACAAGTAATATTTTTCTGAATTTGATCTTGAAAGTCCATAGATTGAAAAAGCAATTCCTTTTAGTAAAGAAAAGCTACCCCAAAGTCCTATAACATTTTTAACAAATGAAAATCAACTATTTCTGGGGCACCTGGGTGGCTCAGTCGGTTAAGCGTCTGCCTTTGGCTCAGGTCATGATCCCGGGGTCCTGGGATCAAGCCCCGCATCAGGCTCCCTGCTCAGCAGGAAGACTGCTTCTCCCTCTCCCACTCACCCTGCTTGTGTTCCCTCTCTCACTGTGTCACTCTGTCAAATAAAGTCTTTAAAAAAAAAAAAGTTCACTATTTTTTTTGATACTTGATTATAACCCTTTCCATTATTTGATACTTGATTATAACCCTCATACATTAAACTAATTTAAGTTAAAAAGCCAATCAAGTATACAATCTTTTTAGTTTTTTTTAATTTTTTAAAAGATTTTATTTATTTATTTGACAGAGAGAGAGAGAGAGATTACAAGTAGGCAGAGAGGCAGGCAGAGAGAGAGGAGGAAGCAGGCTCCCTGCCGAGCAGAGCGCCCCATGCGGGCCTCGATCCCAGGACCCTGAGATCATGACCTGAGCCGAAGGCAGAGGCTTAACCCACTGAGCCACCCAGGCGCCCACAATCTTTTTTAAAATTAAAATTCTAGAACTCCTGGGTGGCTCAGTCAGTTAAGCATATGCCTTCAGCTCAGGTCATGATCCCTGAGTCCTCAGATTAAGCCCCACATTTCCCCCCTTTCTCTCTGCAGTTTCCCAGGCTTGTGCACATGCGATCTCTGTCAAATAAATAAAACCTTAAGAAAATTAAAATTCTAGTTATACACACAGAAAATGCTTGAATACAATTTTAAGACATAAAAAATTCAACAGTACAACACAAAATCCTCCATCCCCATACGACTTTTTTTTCCACTAATAGCAACAACTGTGTGTGGCCTTCTAGATTATCTCCTATGCATTAGCTCATATGCCTATGTATTTATACAGACATATACTTGGGTTTATGTGTATTTTCTTTCTTAAATTGAATCTATCTTAATATTAAACTATAATTTGGATGGACCATAGTTTAACCATTTCCTTATGTCCAGTGGTTTTCAACTGAGAGCAATTTATCTTTCAAGGGACATGTGGCAATATCTGGAGACATTTTGGTTGTCACAAATGGGAGAAGGGGAGTACTGCTAGCATCAAATGTAAAGGCCCAGGTACCTGGGTGGCTCAGTCAGTTAAGCATCTGCCTTCAGCTCGGGCCATGATCCCAGGGTTCTGGGACTGGGTCCCGCCTGGGAGGGGTGGAATCCCTGCTCAGCAGGGAGCCTGCTTCTCCCTCTCCTTCTACCCCTCGCCCCTGCTCATGCTCTCTCTCTCTCCCACTCGCTCTCTAATAAATAAAATCTTTAAAAAATGTATTTTTAAAAATGAGTAAAAGCCAGGTATACTAATAAACCAAAAATATTTGTCCCAAAAATGTCAACAGGGCCAAGGCTAAGAAATTCTGCTCTATGTTAATCAAGTTCTTTGGCATATTTTTTAAAACAATAAAATTTTTCTCACAGGTTGCAAAAAACATTGCATTTGTACCAAGAAGACAAAGTTGTTTTTTGCAAAGACTTTACTCTCATGCAGAAAAGATAGGCCTTATACAACCCATGACTATATTTCAGAAGCAAGTCCTTGACAGATAAAATAGCACGATACAAAATTAACTTAAAGACAGCAATAGCCTGCATATATAGTACTTCATATACTTACTTCATAAGTAACTACTTAAACTGCAGGGGAAAACACACTGGCTTATAATAATAAAAAAAGAAAATACCTAAGGTGTAAACTGAAAAAAATATACTATTTTTTAAGAGAAACTTTAAAAAACCACTAAAGATACAAAAGCAGCTTTAAAAAAGGAAAAAGGCATAATTGTCCTTGCATATGAAGACTAAATGAAGACAGAAATTCTCCCCTAAGTTAGTTTATAAATTTAATGTCATTCCAATAAAAATGCCAACTGGGGAACTCCATGTTAAAAACCATGAGTTCATATTGACAGAACAACAAAAATCGTCACTGGTCAACTTTTGGAGGATAGCATGAAATCAACGTCATCATGAAATGATGACATTTTAATTGCACAAACTATACCTCACAGTAATCAAACAGTCTGACAAGGTAAAGTTTTTCTTTTTCTCTTTTAAGATTTTATTTATTTGTCAGAGAGAGACAAAGAGAGAGGAGAGAGCACAAGCAGGGGGAGCAGCAGGCAGAGGGAGAAGCGGGCTCTCTGCTGAGCAGAGAGTCTGATGTGGACTCGATCCCAGGACCCCGGGATCATGACCTGAGCCAACCAGGCATCCCTAAAATTTTTCTTTATAGAAATATTCCACTTAATAATTGAAGAAGGGATAATAGAGAATGTCACCATTTTGCAACCCCTTAATGAAATGATGGATCTAGGACTAGACAATGATTGTCAGTGGTTGCTAAACAGAGAAGAGCTGGTAGGAAATGTTATCCTGAATAGTAAGGCTATATTATTATCACAAAAAAGAAAGATGACATCATATGACTCCTAATGACAGTACACACTTCACCCGTGAAACATTCTAGATTAAATTTAAAAAATACAACCTGATCTTATCAAGGCTCTCTAGACAACTACTATCAGTTTGCAAGGATTACAGAGAACAGAGGGCCACTTTACACATCACCGCAGAGACGCAATTCCTGAAATTCAAATTGTAGGAGAGAATACAGGGCAAAGAAGCTGGATTTAAGTAAAATGTGGGGGGGGGGGGAACTTTAAGAGAGACTTATCATTAAGAGAGATACATCAATCAAAAACTGTGGATTTTGGATGATGGTGAGCTTTCAGTAAGTTGTAGTCACTGATCACATATTTTATATATGTATAAAACAATTAATAATGTAGAAGTTTGAAACAAGGAGAGAATTATCAAATTACCAAATGTGACACAGAAACAAATGCTGAGCAAATGCTGTTGGAAAAATGGTGCCAACAGACTTGCTTGAAACAGGGTTGCCACAAACCTTCACTTTGTAAAAAAGGCACTATCTGTAGAGTGTAATAAAAGTATGCCTATACCTAACACTGTAAGATAATGCTTCACCCTAAGAACAGGAGCAATGCAAAGATCACATCACTCAGAAGACTTAGCCAGTGCAATAAAGCAAGAAAAATATAGTGACTGGATTATGATTATGTACATAGAAAATTCGAAGTTTAAAAGAAGCTACTAAAAACAATGTGTTTAGTGAAGTGGCAAGACACAAGGTCAGTATTAAAAAATCAAGTATATCTCTATATACTTGGAAAACAATGTTAAAAATTTTAAAAACACTGAAAGAGCTGCATACAAATATGAAATACCAACAACTTCTCACTCTGAAAACTGGCACTTAAAAGATTTCTAAATGAAATAGATACTAAGGAAAATTAATACGGCAAAGAAATGTTTAATTTTATTCTGTAGTATAACAATTAGACAAATATTTTTAAACTATATTATACACATTAGAGCAAACTGTAAATAAGCCCGCCTCTAAGATGGGCCCCTATAATCCTGCCTCCCAGTATTCACACTCTTGTGTAGTCCCCTCCCACTGTACCAGGTCTGCTTTACATGATCTATAGCATACTGCGGAAGTTATGTCATTGCCAAGGCTAGGTTGTAAAACACACTTAGCTTCCACTTAGATCAATTTCTCTCTGAATACTCATTTTGGGAGAAGCCAGCTGCCATGTTATGACCAGCACTATCCTGTCAATAGCTCTGATTCTGGAAACAGATCCTCCAGCCCCATTTAATCCTTCAGATACTATAGTTCTAACCAATATCCTGGCTGCAACTTCTTAAGAGACTGAGACAGAACCACACAGTTAAGCTACTCCTCATTTTCTGACCCTGAGAAACTGTGAAATAATTTATATTTGTTATTTTAGGCAGTTAAGCTCTGTGGTAATTTGTTAAAAGATAGATAATATAGGGACTAAGCATCTGACTCTTGGCTTCAGCTCAGGTCATGATCTCAGGGTTGTCAGACTGAGCCCCACATGAGGCTCCACACTCAGCAGGGAGTTGTCTTGAGATTCTCTCCCTCTGCCCCTCCCCCTTCTCTAATAATTTTTTTTTAAAGGGTAATACAGTTACTGTTTTTACAAGGTTTTCAATGGAAAAGAAAAAGAGATGCAAGCAAAAAGCCACTGTAAAAATCTTGCAATGTTAACTTGAATCAGATATATCAGTATGAATTCCCTAATTTTTTCCACCGAAAAGGCCAAGATGGAATAACCCACCAGCACACCCGAACACCAGAAAATGGTTTATAAATACTGTTCCTGCAAAAAGAATTAGGATTCCTTGAAGGAATATTCCTTGAAGAAAAATCCCAGTATGGGTTTAGACAAAGATTAGCCTGAGACATACTATTTACAGCAGAAACTAAGGAAGCTATCAAAGACAAATGAATAGGGGAGCCTGGATGGCTCAGTCAGTTAAGTGTCTGCCTTTGGCTCAGGTCATGATCTCAGGGTACTGGGACTGAGTCCCATGTCTGGAATCCCTGCTCAGCGGAGTCTGTTTCTCCCTCTGCCTCTCCCCCTGCTCTTAATGTGCTTTCTCTCATTAGATCTTTTTAAAAAAAAATACAAATGAGTAGTACTAAAAGGACACAGAAGCCAATTTGAAGGGACTGCCATTGATAAAAGATGGGACAACAGGAGCAGCAAAAAATGGAAACATATGAATATATAAAAGTATATGAAAATCCATGCATTCATAATATTTTTAAAAATAAGAATAAAAGAAAGGGGAGACAGTCACATCTTTCGAAACAAAGCAATTTCACTAGATACTACTGAAAAGTGTCAAGGGCACCAACTCCTCACCGAAAACTGGCACTTAAGGCAATTTTAAGCCCTTAAATTTAAGCATTTATTCTAACTTTCCTGTACCAACTATTTGGGGATAACCATATACAGCCCTAGTTGAAAAGAACAGTCCCTTACAGGATGATTCTCACTAATAAATAGAAAAGAAATGCTGGGAATTCAGAAATTACTGTTTTTAAATTATTAACTGCTATGATTTTCAAAATATGATCACAGACCATCAGTATCAGTAGGGAACTGGCTTTATAAGCTGCACTAAAAATTTAAATTCTCAAGCTATACCCCAAATCTACTGAATTAGAAACTCTGGGGCTGGGGCCAAGCAATCTGTGTTTTTATCAAATTCATCAAGTGATTCTGATATACACTAAAATTTGAGAACCAGAGCCCTAACAAATTATATGAAAGAGTAACAGAAAACTTTACATCTGGGGAGAGGAGGACTGGGCTATCACCACCTAAGCCCTTAATTTTACCAATTTATTAAAGTAGGACTAGATAATGTGCACCTCCTGAACGATCCAATATAAAGAACTCACGATCATCAGTTAAATAGTCTTACCTCTCTCCCACAAGAAAATTAAACCTGAATGTAATCAATGACTTCACAAGAAGTGAACAGACCATCTAGAATACGGGACCATTTCTATATAACAACTAGTTTCTGCCAAAAAGCAATAGCAGGGGGAAAAAAACAGAGGAATTACAAAGACATGTAATAAATGTAGTAATATATGAATCTTATTATTTTGATCCATATTCGAAACAAACCAACTGTAAAAATACCAAGATAATGTGATTATGGTGATTATTAGATAAAAATTAGCACTCTGGCTAAGAAAAACATCCATATTCAAAAGGATACACACTAAGTATATAGAAATAAAATGGCATGATGTCTGGGATTTACTTTAAATACTGCAGCAAAGAGACAAAGCACCCCTAAAATATGGCAAAATCTTGATAATCACCAAATCTGAATTATGGACAAAACAATTATCTTGTCACTTTCCACCTTCTCAGCACAGCATATGTTTACAGCTGCTGTTTGCAGTGTAACTGTTCCACCTTCCTAAAAATGGGTCTACAACACTGTCTGAGGGTCCCTCAGAATGCACAACTTCTCTTTCGGAAATGATACTGCTGTCTGAAGTTAAAGTGCCTCTCTCACATCAGAGCCATAGTATAGTGTTTGCTTTCATTGCAATTATCTTTTTTAACACAAAAACATTCCATTGTACTGTTTTACGTAATTATTAAAATATCCCAGAACCGGGTAATAATATAGGAACACCTTAATATTTTAGGTTTTTTAATTTAAATTCAATTAATTAACATACATTATTGGTTTCAGAGAAAGAGGTCAGTGATTCATCAGTCTTATACAATACCCAGTGCCCTCCTTAATGTCCGTCACCCAGTTACTCCATTCCCCCCACACCCCCCATTCCAGCAACCCCAGTTTGCTTCCTATGATTAAGAATCTCTTATGGTTTGTCTCCCTCTCTGATTTCACCTTATTTTTCCCCTCTCTTCCCCTATGATCCTCTGTTTTGTTTCTTAAATTCCACATACACGTGAGATAATAGTATTTGCTGTTCTCTGACTGACTTATCTCGCTTAGCATAATACCCTCTATTTCCATCCACATACCTTGAAATGGCAAGATTTCATTTTTCCTTTTTTAAAATATTTTATTTATTTATCTGAGAGAGAGAGAACATGAGCAGGGGGATGGGCAGAGGGAGAAGCAGACTCCCACTGAGTGGGGAGCCCAACGTGGGACTTGATTCCAGGACCCTGGGACCATGACCTGACCCAAAGACTGACGCCTAACCGACCGAGCCAACCAGGTGCCCCTTCATTTTTCTTTTGATGGCTGAGTAGTATTCCATTGTATATATACATCACATCTTTATCCATTCATCTGCTGATGATGGACATCTGGGCTCTTTCCATAGTTTGGCTATTGTGGACATTGCTGCTATAAACACTGGGGTGCAGGTGCCCCTTCAGATCATTGTATTTGTACCTTTGCAGTATTTATGCAGTAATCCAATTGCTGGGTCATAGGGCAGCTCTATTTTCAACTTTTTGAGTAACCTCCATACTGTTTTCCAGAGTGGCTCCACCAGCTTGCATTCCCACCAACAGTGTTAGAGGAAGAAGTACCTTAATATTAACCTCACTCAAAATGGCACTAAAAAGAAACTTTTCTCCACCTGGAACTTTTTTAGATCCACAAAATAAGATTAATCCTAAAACTAGGTAACTTTAAATTATCTAAGCTATAATTCTTTCAGCATGTTCCAGTGTTCCAAGGCAAAGGATACCATACTTGTCTTTAAAAAAAAATTAAGAATTTTAATTAACATCCACAAAATGATTACTTCAAATACTTAGGAAAGCTTATTAATTTAAGAAGTGAAAGTTTTGGGTCAGGAGAGTATTACTAGGCATTGAGAAGTATCTTTTTAATATAAATCATTCTACTTTCTATAGTTTAATAAAATGGTAGCAATTAATAGCTCTCAACTACCTGGACAGCAAAAAAAGACACCCTTTAACATTTGCCCACATTAATAAAAGATTTCCTTTTAAGATCAATATGTGTTTTTTCCATGAAGGCTATTTAATCACAAGTCTAGAATATTAGATTATACAACATTCTCATTTCACTATTTTTTTTAAAGATTTATTTATTTATTTGAGGGTGGGGAGGGGGAGAGGGAGAGGGAGAGAGAATCCCAAGCAAACTGTACGTGGAGCCCCACACAGGGCTCGATCTCACAACCCTGATATCATGACCTGAGCCAAAACCAAGAGGTGGATGGTTAACCAACTACACCACCCAGGCACCCCACAACATTTTCATTTTAAAGATGAGGAAACATCCCTCTACTATGAAGATTTTGATGGTTTCTGAAATGAGATGCCCTCAGCTCAAACAGAAATTCTGGATTGGGAGGGGATTCTATGCCAGTATGAAACAAAAAGGTCAACAACCTGGTAAATTAATTTAGCAAACACTCTTCAAATTTAATAATGAAAACTTCAAAATTCAATTATTCTTTCTGAAGAGGATCTTAAACAATCACAACTGATGAACATTTCTCCTCCCCTAGTCTTGTTCATTAAAATACACCTGACAGGTGATTGGGTGGCACAGTTCATTGAGCATCTGACTGTTGGTTTCAGCTCAGATTATGATCTCAGGGTTGTGAGATCAGCTCTGCTTTCAGCGAGGAGTCTGCTTGAGTTTCTCTCTCCCTCTCCCTCTTCTCTCTCTCTCTAATAAATAAATCTTGGGGGGGGGCGAAGTGCATCCAAATATCTTATGTAGTGCTGGGTATCACAGGTCAATGCACAGGCTCACTGAAAGTGAAACTTAACTACAAATATTGATTCATTATAAATTAGTTACTTAATTCATGCAGCATGCGGACTACAAGCAAACACAGGCAGGATTATTCTCACCTTTACCTGCTCTATATGTCTTGGCTTGATTCACTGGCATGGGCGTCATAGGTATAGGATATAAAGGCTTGAGGGAATTAAGAAAAAAAAGATTAGACTTTTCAGATAATAAGAATGTATTTTACTGTTTTCTTAGTTGTATATTGCTAGAGAGCTAGCTCTGAGTTTCCTGATTCTCCGGGGGTCATTAAAAAATAAAATCACCCCCACACCTAAAAGGACAAACCCCAAACCGCAGTAAATCTAAATTTTCTTTCTCACCGGAAAATATTCTCAGATTTAGGTTTTTATATTAACAACACAGCATGCCTTCGCAGGCCTCCCCCTTTCAAGTATTTTTGTTTTACCACTACTGCCTTAAGGCACCACACGCTGACAGAGTGCTCGGTGTCAAATACAAATAACTAAGGAGGGAAAATGAACATTGAAATCACTTACTTGCACGCCTGGGCTCACTGGGACTGGATACATCATATTTGGTGCAAAACAAACAGGCTGAGTATAAACTGGAGCTGGCTGCTGATGGCCCACCATAGATGGGCTAGGTTGTGCTTGAGGACGAGGTGAAGTTGGGGTGGTAGAAGGCTTTGGCTACGAAAATAAAAAATCAATTATCTTAAGGTGAAAAAGCTAATTATTATTGCAATCTGAGAACTGATCTTTCCCATCTTTCTAAGTTCTACTTGCTTTTAGTGCCTTTAATGAAAAAAAAAAAAGTTTTAGAAAATAAATTTCCATGTTTCAAATAAAAGGAAAGAATAACTTTCTACTTAGGTAGAAAGTTAAATTTGCCAAATAGTTTATTACAATAACTTGCCAACTTATCAATAATACTTTAAAAACAGCTGTGACTTCTAAGGAACTGAAGAAAGTGTTTTTAAAAGTTAATAAGTATCTTACAAATTCAATAGAATAAAAATAGTTTATCTATAAACCTGAGAGCCTAGCTTGCTAGCCAGTCAGAGAGAATCAAAGATTTACCCCAGATAACATCTAATTGTTAACAAAATAAAACAAGAATCTTTTCATGACTCAAATATATTCATGAATAACCATGTAAGAAAAAGGAACTTAAACTACAAATTGTTTCAGCATCCTATAAGTGGGTTTAGATGGCGGGTATGGGGAAAATACTATTACCAGTAATAAATTTATTTTTTTTTTAGAGACTATGATTATTTCAAAGAGAGAAACGAACTTACCTGAGAAAAGGAACGAGGGTTGAACTCTTTTGCATTAGGATTCAAAGTTGATTTTCTCACTTGCCTAAACCAGGGGAAAATTAAAAAGGGCCAATAAAATCTGCATGGAACTTGGGTTTCTCTCAAGTCTTCTCACCTTTCTTTAAAATTGCTAAACATACTTAAACAATTCTTACTAGATCACAAATTCTTTTTATTAAAACACATACATGTATTTCCCACTTCTTATCTGATAAAGATAGGCCAAAAAAGGGCAATTTTTTTAAAAAGTGGGGGCACCTGGGTAGCTCAGTTGATTAAGCATCTGACTGTTGATTTCAGCTCAGGTCATGATCTCAGGGTCCTGGGATCAAGCCCCGCCTCGGCTCTGAACTCAGAGGATTCTCTCTCTCTCTTGAGGATTCTCTCTCCCTCTCCCCCTACACCTCCCCAAACCATGCACACACATGTGTGCGCTCTCTCAAAGGCAATCAACAAATCAACTTAAACTGAGAAGACAAAATATCCCTAAGGGCAAGGTAATCCCTAATATACCAATTCTCTAGAACACAGTGTTTTCTTTCTCCCTCCCTCCTCTTGTTTTTCTTTCCTTCCTCCCTCCCTTTCTTTCTCTCTCTCTCTTTTTCTTTCTTCTTTCTTTTTAAGATTTTACTTTTAGGTACTCTCTACACCCAACATAGGGCGGAACCCACACCCACTAAGATTGAGTCTCATGCTCTGGAGACTGAACCAGCCAGGTGCCCCCTAGCATGCAGTATTTTCTAATGTGACAGAATGTTTTCCTACATGATACACCTTGGGAAGAATCATGACTCTAATAAAAATTTTTGCCTCATGTTAAGAATAAGCACTCTTTGACAGATCAACAAGCTGCATTCCAAAAGTTCAGCTGTAAATGGATTTTATGGAACCCAGAACAGATAAATTAATGGTGATTAGGTTCTGAGGCTAGCCCACAAAGATCCATTCAATTGACAATATATCAAACGTGGAGGATTAAGTTTATCTTAACAAATCTAACAATTAATAAAATGTTTTCTAATGGAAAACATGCTGAATTCCAAGTAGGGGCACCAGATACTTCTTTCTCTTCTTGGCAGTAGCAGTTCTTGGTTCTAGCAGCAGGGCTAGGAGGTGGGTACTGACTAGCATCCAGGGGATATACTTCCCAAAATTCCCTGTACATTTACAGAAAAAAAGTCTTTCTTAACTTAATCTAGATTTTGGCCATGGAGAACAAAAATGGGGAAGGAAGGAAAAAGAGTACAGAGTGCAAAGACTTAATTTACTTAAGATGTCATCTGTTTAGACCAGTTGTTTGTAACTTGAGGGCTACTTATAAAGCAGTCCAGAAGTCTACATAAGTTCTTGAGCTGAAAGCCCCTGTACACTTTAAGAAAAAGTAAATAACAGGATGTGCTCAATTCAAAGTTTACTCACTCAGCTGCATCTTTCTTCTCCTCTTTATCATCTTTCTCTTGTTTACATCCTGGACTGGAAGTCTGAACCCCTTGGGATGTGACCTCAGGTCCCCTCTTGTGCTCCGTGTTACTGAGGATTGAAGGGGAAATGCTGGGACTGTTCGGTTTGCTGCTGCTACTGGTGCAATTGCTGCTGCTATTTTCAATGAAAGAATCCTTAGCATTTGGTTCAATTTTGTCTTTGATCAAATCTCTTGATTTTTCTCCCTCTCTATTTTTGTTTAGCAGTTGATCCACAGATTCAGAAGTAGAACTTGGCTGTAACTAAATAAAGGAAACAATTATACTTAAATATATTAAATACCTCTATAATCAATTTTCTCCATGAGTATAAGCAAACTAATATTATTTGTAGGCACGAGACATACTGAATACATTAAGGCCTTTTACATTAAGAGCAAATATACTTTAAAAAAAAAAAGGAAATGTACTTATTATAAAGCAGTAATAACAGAACAAAACATATAGCCATACCCATAGTAAGAACACACCCATAGCCATCTAGGCACTCAAATGTCCTAACCTTAAAAGTTAAATACTTATTAACTGCCTACCATGTGTCAGAAATTGCACCTGCTGGGTATGGAAAATACAGAATAGTTCCTATCCTCACAAAGCTTACCACCTGGGTGAGAACAGATACCTAACAAAACGTGGTAAATGCTATGGGATCCTAAAGAAAAAGGTTTCTCAATGGAAGCGTCATCTAGTGTAAGGTATAAAAGATTGGGGGTGGGGGTAGTTTGGAAAATGGAATTGTCTAAGCTAAAGAAACAATATGTTTAAAAACCCAAGGGAAAGGGAGAAACAGAAAAGCACTAGCGGACTAAGACCTGGCCTGGACTTAAGAAGTGGTGGATTGGCAAGTCAGAAGTAGGTGGATTCAGAGGGACACTGAACTAGACGGGCTGGTCAATCAGATCTTCAAACCTTACTAAAGAAGGAAAGTTTAAAAAAAAAAAAAAGAAGAAGAAGAAGAAGGAAAGTGAGAAACACAAGTACCAAGAAGAATAGAAGGCAAAGATGTTAGTTAGTGAAGTAGGTACTGGGGTTTTTTAATTTACAGGCTAGAAGAAATCAATGCTCATACTATCCGAAGATGATTTAAGATGCCATACTCCAAAGAAGAAAAGAGAAGCAGCTAAAGGAAATGACAAGAAAAAGAGAAGGAAAAAGGCACCACCAAGTAGAAGCAGCCAAAGTGGCAATGAGAACACAGCAGCAGCCCCAGGCATCAAGAAGGGACTGCAAGGGCTGGACAGAAAAAACAACTCTCTCCCCAGCCTCAGGATGGGCAAACAAATGTCAAAGTCTCACTACTCAGGCCCTTGGCATGCTGGCATCTTGGGGGCATCTCAAGCTTCACTGCATCACCAAAATAGTCATAGAATCCACAAGCAGCTCATGGCAAAAGATGATAGGATCATTTATTTGGACCCAATGGCAACTTAAGTCACAATATAGGCATTTAATGTTTAAGCCAGCATTTGTTCAGGTAAATCTTTAGTAGAAGCTACCTACATTAACAGACCAACTGTATACTGCATAAGATTTCTTGAGTATTTACGAAAGTCTTTGAGGAAAAAATGAGACTTTTTTAATGCTATTCATATAATGGAAAACATATCTAAAGTACTCAATATGGTTTGGACACTGTTCTGAATGATTCACAAACTCATTCATTTAGTTGCTACAACAGACCTGCGTGATGTAGACACTATTATCACCACCTTGCAAATGGGTAAACTAAGGCACAATCCATGCTTGTCAGCATTCAGCTGTATTTCCTATCTGCAGTACACTAATAAGGAAGCTTAAGTGAAAACAGATATTTTTTTTCCCAAAATTGAATTTTTTATTGAAACATAATTAATGTATAAACGTATTAGTTTCCAGTATACACCACAATCATTCGATATATGTACATACTGCAAAATAATCAATGTCTAGTTAACAGCCATAACTGCAGTTACAAATTTTTCTTATGGCAACAACTTTCTTTTTTTCAAAGATTTTATTTATTTGACACACAGAGAGAGATTACAAGTAGGCAGAGAGGCAGGCAGAGAGACAGGGAGAGGAGGAAGCAGGCTCCCTGCTGAGCAGAGAGCCCAATGCGGGCCTCGATCCCAGGACGCTGAGATCATGACCTGAGCCGAAAGCAGAGGCTTTAACCCACTGAGCCACCCAGGCGCCCGGCAACAACTTTTAAGATCAATTCTTTTAGCAACTTTCAAATATTACAGTCCAGTATTTCTGACTCTAGTCACCATGCTGAACATTATACCCCCATGACTTATTTTATAAATAGAAGTTTGTATCTTTTGACCCTGTTCACACATTTCACTGTCCCCTGCCTGTGGTAACCATCAATCTGTACATGAGGGTTTTTTTTTTTTTAATAAGATCTCACACATAAGCTAGATTATGCAATTATTTGTCTTTGTCTGACTTATTTTACTTAGCATGATGCCCACAAAGTCCATCCATGTTGTCACAAATGACAGGATCTCCTTTTTATGCCTCAATATTCCCGTGTTTGGGTCTATATCTATGTTACATATACACATGTATCTGTGTGCATTTGTACACACACACACACACACACACACACTTTTATCCATTCACCCATCAATGGACACCTACGTTGCTTCCATGTCTCAGCTACTGTAAATAGTGCTGCAATGAACATGGAGGTGCAGTTATATTTCTGAGTTGGTATTTTCATTCCCTTTGTATAAATACCCAGAAATGGAATTGCTAGATCATATGGTAGTTCTAGTTTTAATTCTTTATTTTTGAGGAACCTCTATATTGTTTTCCTTAGCAGCTATACCAATTTATGTTTCTATCAAAAGTGCATTATCTTAGCCAACACTTGTTATTTTCTTAATTTTTTTGGTAACAGCCATTCTAAAGGTGTGGGCAATATCTCATTGCGGTTTTGATTTGCATTTCCCTGGTGATTAGTGGTGAGCACCTGTTCATGGACTTGTTGGCCATCTGTATGTCTCCTTGGAAAAGTGTTTATTTACATCCTTTGCCATTTTTAAATCAGTTTCTTCTTTTTTTTCTTCTTCTTTTTTTTGCTACTCAATTATAGGAGTTCTGTACGTTGGATATTAACTCTTTACAGTTTTGTGATTTGCAAATATTTCCACCATGCAGTAGGTTCCTTTTCATTTTGTTGGTTTCCTTTGCTGTGCATTACCTTCGCTCGTTACTTTTGATGTCAAATTAAAAAAAAATCACCACCAATCAGTGCTAACGTCAAGGAGCTTACTGCCTAGGTTTCCTTTTAGGAGTTTTTGTTCAAGTCTTTAATCTATTTTGGGTTAATTTTTATGTAGAGTGTAAGATAGTCTGGTTTCATTTTTTTTTCTTTTTTTTTTTTTAATTTGAGAGAGAGGAGAGCGCACACATGAGCGGGAGAAGGGGTAGAGGGAGAGAGAGAGAGAGATCCCCAAGCACACTCTGCACTGAACGTGGAGCTGATGCAGGGCTCAATCTCCCGACCCTGAGGTCATGACCTGAGCTGGAATCAAGAGTCAGATGCTTAACCAACTGAGCCACCCAGATGCCCGGGTTTTACTCTTTTAAATGTGGTTATCCAGTTTCCCCAACATCATTTAATGATGAGACTGTCCCTTCCCCATTTCTTTTTCTTTTTTCTTTTTCTTTAAGATTTATTTGAGAGAGAGTGAGTGCACAAGCTGGGAGAGGAGTAGAGGGAGAAGACGACTACTCCCTGCTGAGTGTGGAGCCCATCGTGGGGCTCAATCCCAGGACCCTGAGATCATAACCTGAGTTGAAATCAAGAGTCGGATGCTTAATCAACTGAGCCACCCAGGTGCCCCCCCATTCTATATTCTTGGTTCCTTTGTTGTAAATTAACCATATATGCATAGCTTTATTTCTGGGCTATTTTGTATAATTGACCCATGTGTCTGTTTTTATGCCAAGAACATACTTTTATTACTACAGCTTTATATATAGTTTGAAATCAGGGAGCATGCCTCCAGCCTTCCTCTTCTTTCTCAAGACTGCTTTGGCTATTTGAAATGTGCTATAGTAACACACAATTTTTAGGATTATTGGTTCATTTTCTATGAAAAATGTCATTGCAATTTTGATAGAGACCGTACTGAATCTCTAGGTTGCTTTGGGTTTAATGGAAAAGCTGAAATTCTTATGTGACTTAGCAAACAACACAATACTGATTGCCAGTAAAACACTGGGGTATTTTTTTTTTGGTCATAAGAATTAATATTCATTGAATACATACTGTATGTGTCACGTACTAAACACTTTACAGTAGTATCTCATTTAATTCTCATAAGAACAATGAAATCGGTTCTACAATAAACCCATTTCAGCTTTGGAGAAGTAGATAACATACTTCAATGTTTCACATATGGTATTTGTAAAGGGAAGATTCAAACCAGGCAGTCTACTTACCTCCAAACCCCATACCATTAATCTGTAACAGATCAAATTACTAGCAATTCTTAGACAAATAAAGCTATCTGTAACACGCACATAGTTATATTAGATCCTGCAGACGCCTATCAAGGAAAACAAAAACAAAAACAAAACCACAGAGTACCCCTACTTCTGTCTCAATGAAAGACTAGAGATTTCTGTGAATCACCATAGTTTAAGGCCACATGCATCTCATGGGGACGGCTCTGATGATTCACTCACTGAACAGTGGCAGTACAGCCTATGCATTAGGTACTATCCAAAGCACTACTAGAAACTTAAACACACAGATAGCCAGGCCTATCTTCTACTAGCCATGCGATTCTTGGCGAATTATTTGTCTTTACCTCAGTTTCTTAATATACACACTGAAAATAATAGAGCCTGCTTCAAAGGGATGATAGGACACTAAAAGATTTATCACATAAGCACTTAGGACAGTACAGGATACAAAGGAAATACTCAATATGTATAAACTACTAACATTATTTTACCTTAAAAGAAGTATAAAGCTCACCCTCAAACATTTTTTAACACCATTCACTTGCTTTTCAGTACTCCTTTATGGACCAGAAAGTTACATGTAACAGATTTAATATTACATTCAATTATTCAGGCTCCCAATAGTAATAGATTAGAATTCCTAAAGAGGTAGAGTTCTAATCCTACAACTACCTGTACTTTAAGATTTACAGAAAGTTGTAAAGTGATAATATGAGAACCAAAATGTGTTCTACTAAATGAAGTTACAAGCTTTTTAAAAAGACACTAACTCGGGTGCCTGGGTGGCTCAGTTGTTAAGCATCTGCCTTCGACTCAGGTCATGATCCCAGGGTCCTGGGATCAAGCCCCACATCTGGCTCCCTGCTCAGCAGGAAACCTGCTTCTTCCTCTCCCACTCCCCCTGCTTGTGTTTCCTCTCTCCCTGTCTCCCTCCCTGTCAAATAAATAAATAAAATATTTTTTAAAAGATACACTAACTCTATTGGTGCCTGGGTGGCTCAGTCAGTAGTGCCGACTCTTGATTTCAGCTCAGGTCATGATTTCAGGGTTGTGAGTTTGAGCCCTGTGTTGAGCTCCGCGCTGTGTGTGGACCTGCTTAAGACTCTTCCCCTCTCCCTCTGCCCATATCCTCCCCACCTAAAAAACCAAAACAAAAACACTAATTCTAATTGAGACAGTATGTTACTGACATAAGAAGAGACATACAGATAGATGTATGGAAGAGAATTCAGAGTCCAGTAATGGAGTTTCCACAAGAGTACAAAGATTATTCAATTATTCAGTATCTTTTCTTTTTTTTTTTTTCAGTATTTTATTTATTGGTTTTAGAAAGAGAAAGCAAGCATAAGCAGGGGGAAAGGCAGAGAGAGAATCCCAAGCAGGCTCCACATGCCCGACATGGGGCTCCATCCTATGACCCCAAGATCACGACCCTAACTGAAACCAAAAACCTGATGACCAACCAACCGAGCCACCCAGGTGCCCCCAATTCAGTATCTTTTAAAGGAGAAGGTGCTGGGACAAGTAAAAGCAACAAGTAAAAGAATAAATCTGGAAGCCTACCTCACACTATATAAAATAATTACTCAAAATGGAACACAGCCCTAAATTAAACTCTTAGAAGAAAATAAGAGCAAATCTTTATGACTATGGATTAAGCAACGGTTCCTGAGAAATGACACCAAAAGCACAAGCAACAAAAGAAACAAGAGATAAAGTGGACTTCAATAAAATCAAAACTTTTTGGTCCTTTAAGGGTCAACATCTAGAAAGTGAAAAGACAACCGACAGAATGGTAGAAAAAAATTGCAAGCCATGTATCTCATGTGAGACTTGTATAAGAATAAAAGAACTCAATAATAAGACAACTCAGATTTTAAAATGGGCAAAGGATCTGAACAGATATTTCTCTAAAAAGGATTTATAAATGGCCAATAAAGACATAAAGAGATGCTCAACATTGTTAGCCAACCAAAACAATTTGTTAGCAAATCAAAACCACAATGAGATACCGCAAGGATGCCTATAATAAAAAAAAGAAAAGTAACAAATGTTGGCAAAGATGTGGGAAAACAGAAATCCTTATATGCTGGTGATGGAAACCACAATACTGCAGTTGCTTTGGCAAAGAGTTTGTAAGTTTTCCTCAAAAGGTTAAAGACAGAGTTACCATAGGACCCAAAAATTCTCTTAAGTATACACACCCAAGAGAAATTTATATGTCCACAACAAAAATTACACTAATATTCATAGCAGCATTATTCACAATAGTCAACAAGTGGGAATAACTCAAAGAGACCTCAACTGATAGATAAATAAAATGTGGTCTATTCATACAATGGAGTAATATTAAAAAGCAAAGAAGTACTGGGGTGTCTGGGTGGTACAGTTGGTTAGGTGATCAACTCTTGGTTTCTGCTCAGGTCTTGATCTCAGGGTTGTGGGATCAAGTCCCATGTTGGGCTCCTTGCTCAACAAAAGAGAGTCTGCCTGAAATTCTCTCTCCCTCTGCCCCTCCCCCTGCTTGTGCACACACTCTTTTTTTTTTTTAAAGATTTTATTTATTTATTTGACAGATAGATATCACAAGTATGCAGAGAGGCAGGCAGAGAGAGAGGGGAGGAAGCAGGCTCCCCGCCGAGCAGGGAGCCCAATGCGGGCCTCGATCCCAGGACCCTGAGATCATGACCTGAGCCGAAGGCAGAGGCTTTAACCCACTGAGCCACCCAGGCGCCCTTGTGCACACACTCTTGTGCTCTCTCTCAAATAAATCTTAAAAAAAAAAAAAAAAAAAAACAATGACAAATGCTCCAACATGGATGAACTTTGAAAACGTTATGCTAAGTGAAGAAGCCAGACACGAAAGGCCTCATATCATACAATTCCATTCGTATGCAATGTCCAGAATAGGCAATTGTAGAGAGAAAGAAAGCAGACTATTTAGGATCTAGGGAAAGGAGTGTGGGGAGGTGTTTAAAATCAAAAGAGAATGACTGCTAAGGGGTATGGGTTTTCTTTTGGGGGTGAAGAAAATTTTCTAAAATTGACTGTGGTAATGGTTGTACAATTTTGTGAATATACTAAAAGCCACTGAATTGTGCACTTTGTATGGCTAATATGTATGACATGTAAATTTTATCGCAGTAAGACTATTATTACAAGAAAGATACTAATAACTCATATGCTTCAAAGTAAAAATTTTTCTTTCCTTCATAACATAATAAATTCAACGTAAGTAAGAAAGGACTGAATGCTTGACTGTAAAACGTAATGCTGAGAAAATAAAAGGGAACAGGCAATACCTATAGCATGAGCTCATTTACATCAAATGGTAGATTATGCAAAATAGTATCACCTATTCCTCAGGAATCTTTCAGATGCAGTGTAAATAACTGCACAGGAAAGAAACCCTTCCCTCTGGCAGAAGCATGCAACTGAGGAGACCAAGTACGTAAGAGAGTTTTAACTGTATTGGAGTGCATGACATATTAAACTGTCTATCTGGGCATTCAGTCGTAATTCTCCATATAATGTCCATGGATTAGCTACAGCTTAAAAAATTAAAATTTAAATTCACAATCACTAACAGCATTACAGCTGAATAAACTGTGATAAAATGTGGCATGTAGTATTTTGAATGGTGCCAAAAAATACGAAGCTATCACCAAAAAATCATTAATTTTTAGGAAGCTAACAAAGACTAGGAAAAGGCTGCCTTTGACTGATTCATCTCTTGAGTCAGCTATATATTTTCCAAAGGCTGATAATTAGATCTTTTCCTCTAAGAGCTAAATTTCAGGATGACTTCTTGAATTGGTCCCAAAATGACTTGATAAACAAAGTCTATTATAGTAAACATCTGCAAAAGAACGCAATGTTCATCCAAAAGAGATAGGAGTATGTTCAGCAAGTCTTAAGAAAGAGAAATGGTATTAGAGACCAATTTCTACCACAATACATTTGTGTACAAAGTGTACATCTGCAACTATCTCAGAATACCAGGGTCCATTACCTCTTCCATTAGCCCTATCAGATAATTAATGCCCTGGCTTTGCTCTACTCTTCACTGAATAAAGTAATCAAATGAGCACCAAACAATAACTTACGTATGGTTGACTCTGCATGTCAAAATTATATTCTCTTTTATTTGGTATCTGTACATTCTCAAAGCTCCTGAATTTAGTTACCTACTTAAAAGCACAGGTAGGGATACCTGGGTGGCTCAGTGGGTTAAGCAACTGACTCTTGATTCACCTCAGGTCATGATCTCAGTGTCATGAGACTGAGCCCTGTGTCAGGCTATGTGCTTAGCCAAGAGTCTGCTCAAGATTCTCTCTCCAGGGGCAACTGGGTGGCTCAGTGGGTTAAGCCTCTGCCTTCGGCTCAGGTCATGATCTCAGGGTCCTGGAATCGAGCCCTGCATCGGGCTCTCCGCTCAGCAAAGGGCCTGTTTCCCCCTCTCTCTCTGCCTGCCTCTCTGCCTACTTGTGATCTCTCTCTGTCAAATAAATAAATAAAAAATATTTAATTAAAAAAAAAATCCTCTCTGTCTCCCTTTATCCCTCCCCACCTCCCAAGCTCACACTCTCTCTAAAAGTAAATAAAATAAACAATTTAAAAGCACAAAGACAACTTTAAGAACATTTAGCTTTCTACAAACACTGTTCAATGTTTCTGGGAATGCATATAATGCATTTTTGTAAATGAAGGATCTGAAAGTTCTTAATCATGTTTAATATTCATTTTAAAAATTCTAATTCATTAATCAATAACAACACTTACCCTAAAATCATTCTTAAACTTCTTTAAGTCATCAATCTGCTTTCTATGTTCAGAAACAATTGGTGATATACCTGTAAAATTATGAACTATTAAATATAAATTCACTGTAAATCTTTAAAGTTCTTCTAGTATGAGATATTAGAAATGAAAATAAGCTTTTATTCAATATATTAAGTACAGATTTTGACATCTGTCAAATTATGCATTTTAAATGTGCACAATCCTAAGAAAAAGTGTTGACCAAAACCCATCTGTACAAGGCATGAGTTTAGAGATCTCCTTCCTATTTCCACAATTATACTGGGAGACTTTTTAAAGCTCTAACCTTTATTTTCAGTCTTTGAGAAGCTAGGTGATGTCTCATTGGGCTTCATATTTTCTTTATTCCCTGCAGGAGAGTTCTGCCTCTGATCCTGAAGCCTGGAATCCTTAGCTAAAAAAATACATATTTAAAAAAATAATAATAAAATGGGAAAATATTCAGTAATTTTTATTTCCTATGGTTTGTGGGAAAAAACATTTCCATTTAACCAGAAGCTCTTCTCCTCTGCAGACAAATGAAACACCAACAACTTTATTTATACTGATATTTACTACCTAAGAATGTTAACCCTTATAACAACACACATTCAAGAATATATATGAAACAGTATTATACAACTAACTTCATTTACATAAAATTTTAAATACATACCCAAATACATAACTATGACTAAACACAGCATTCTTCATATAATTAATGTTAAACTTTTAACACTCAACTTCACAAATGACATGGAGCTGGAAGCCCTTTCTTACATACCCTCAATAGATGGGGTGACAGCTCTGTTGGATGCAGGACTGGCAGGCGTAGGAGATGCGGCTGGAACAGGCATAGCAACAGCTTCGGCTGGAATAATACCAGCTTGAGGAGAAGCAAGAACTGGCCCACCAGGGGTATTTACAATACTGTTCTGTCTGGGAGACCTGGGTCTGTGAGTTTTAGGGGATAATCTTGGAACTACAAGAAAGAGAAAATGTATCCATTACATTCTCAGCTCAAATGTCACTTCTTCAAAGAGACTTCTTAAGAAAATTTAGGTAAAATACTCCTAGTCAACAACCATCATCCCTATTACTCTTTATCCCATCGCCCATAGTGGTGGTGACTGAAAACACAAATACCTGAAGAACGACAGCAATTACTAAACCTAAGTACAACTGTAGTTCTTCCTTGTAACTAAACAGATTAGATTAACTCTAAAAGGCAGTACTTTACATGAAATTAGAAACTGGATTTTAAAGAGAGGATAAACCCCATTTTTTAAGATGAAGACAGCAACGTTCTCCACTAAGAAGTGAGATGTTTCTGGGCGCCTGGGTGGCTCAGTGGGTTAAAGCCTCTGCCTTCAGCTCAGGTCATGATCTCAGGGTACTGGGATCGAGCCCTGCATCAGGCTCCCTGTTCAGCGGGGAGCCTGCTTCCTCCTCTCTCTGCCTGCCTCTCTGCCTACTTGTAATCTCTCTCTGTCAAATAAATAAATAAAATCTTTAAAAAAAAAAAAAAAAAGAAGTGAGATGTTTAACAGTGGGGTGGCAGATCCCAAAGAAATAGGCTTATTTGTTTCACCTTCAAATGATAAACTCAAACACCTTTTAGCAGCTTGCAGCCAATACTGTATGTTCTTTCTAGCCACCTCAAGAGGCACTTTATAATAACTAAGAAAATTGAGGAACCAATTTAGCCAAAACCAGAAGATAATCCACCAGGGTTCCACCTGACCTCAAGTAAAACAACTAATAGGTTTTTTATTCCATTATAAATCTATTTGTAGAACTCAGATTCAAAGGTTTAGAGAAAATGGTTCCATTTGCTTCAATTTAATGGTTCTTTACTTTTTTAAGTCACAGGATCATGGAAGGAAACTATCCAACAACTGTCATTTTTCTAATTAGTATAAAAAATAAAACTGTAACACCATCCTGGGTGTATTTCTAATAACAGTTATTGTTTCACTTCTATAATTACGTCGTTATCTCAGAATTCACTTCCAAATTCTCTGAGTAATGTCAAATGATGAATGGTAGAAGTGAAGAAATAAAAAATTTTTGAAATTCGGGCGCCTGGGTGGCTCAGTTGGTTAAATGGCTGCTTTCGGTTCGGGTCATGATCCCGGGGTCCTGGGATCCAGCCCCGCATCGGGCTCCCTGCTCAGCAGAGAGCCTGCTTCTCCCTCTCCCTCTGCCTGCCGCTCTGCCTACTTGTGCGCAGACTCTGTCAAATAAATAAATAAAATCTTAAAAAAATAAAAATAAAAAAAGTTTTTTAGAAATTCTATTTTCTTGTTAAGTGAATTATTTCCTTCTAATAACTAATATCTTATTTCTAATTAGATTATGTTAATAAAACATCTTCTAATATCTAATTTCCTTTGGTCTTCTTTGAAGACCATATACGAAAACAGAACATACAAAGGAACTGACCATAAAATTATACATACATGATGCTGAGCAATGTATATCAACTAAATTTAATAGAGTTGGGTATATTTTTGTTCAAGTTTAAAGATCTTTTCTTTTAAAAATTCTGTGTGCTGATTAAGACAGACTATGACTAAAAAACCACAATCACTGCATGTTCTAACTCTCCACAGTTATCATGGAAGCAAAACATTAAGTAGCAAAAGCAGTTTTGGACTAAGCTTACAGTTTAGTCTTTTTATATATCTTTTAAGCTTTTATAACTGCTGTCAGCACATTTCTCAGGTTAATCACAGATAAAACTTGGGTCTGTCATGTATTGATATTCCTTACCAGGGAGATACAAACAGGAATTAGTGCCATATACAGATGCTACAGGAATACACAGCACTTGTAAGCCCAAAATAAATGTTTGTGGAATAAATCCACGGACAAAACTGCTAAGAAGACAGGAAATACAGTCTGTCCAAACGATGTTACATACTGCATTTGTTTTATATTTGAGTGGTACTTTATAAAACTATGAAGTATATTCCTAACTTATGAACCTCATATGAATCTTATCACAATTCCATAAAGTAGAACTGGCAAAAATTACTCTAATCCGTTGAGAAAACTGAAATTCAGAATGATCACATGGTTTGCTCCAACATATGGTGGAAGCCAGAATAAAAATATAGGTTTCCCAATTCCTGGTTACTCCACTAATTTTAATATATACACTGAGCTCAGCCCTTCTTACATGCAGCAGAGTTACAAAATGTACACTGTCATTATGCTCCAAGCCAAGTGTTACCTACCCCCGCTGACCACTGATGACCATGTGCCCCCCGCAGGACTAGTTCTTGCTGCTGGAGGAGCAGCTGCTTCACTTGGTGGGGTATGTGATACAAATTCTAGGCCACTGGAAATGGAACCCCTCCCAGCAGAAACTCTGTGATTTCGAGGGTGTCGCTGGGCCTTTGGGGACATCCTTGGAGGCCCTAAGAAAGGAATAGTGAACATCACATAAATGCTACAATGTCCATCAGTACAACTTTTCTGCTAAATACATATACCCTATTCACACATACAAAAGTACACACACACTCTCTCTCTCTAGTTTCTCCTTGGTTATAAAAGAAAGATCAAAAACAAAAAACTGTATTTGGGGCCATATCCCTTCATGATTATTTTGTGGAATGCCACAAGGTTTTATAAATAAATTTTGTATTATTTCCCTGTTTTTTAAAGAAAGGGAGAGATGAAGTTGGTGTTAAGAAATCAAGTAGATGTTGTAACTCTTCAAAGATTTTTAGTCATTTGTTTAATCTATAATCTTTACTTGCAGCATATAAAAATAAATATAATAAAATGTTAATAGAAGTTGTGGTTACATGATAGGATCAGTCTTATTTTACCATATACTTTTAGCTTTTTCCCCTCAAACCTTCTATATTACTTCTAAAATTAGAAAAAAGATTTTGAAACAAAAAAACTCTTAATCCCTATATACTTTTATGTTATTGAAACATGGCAATAAATTTTACAACCCATGCCTTAAAACAGTCTTCACCTGTAAATTCTACTGTTAAGGCATGACCTGAAAGACTAAAATAACTGGCATTTGGAGAAGAAATTTGCATTATATGAATCAGCAAAAATTCTAGATCATTAATTCTGTCACCTCATTAGTGACTTCTATTTCTAAAGAAGTCTACTCAGCATTCGAACAAAATAATCAGGTGAAATCAGTGGACAGAATGGCTCTCAGTAGAAAAGCCAGACAGTGTAATACTCAGCAAAACTCATCCTTAATGTCAAAGCCAAGAGGGTCCTCACTGTTACCTTCCTTTCAAAACCTTAAAAATGTCAAATAAATTTGTACCCTCAGTAGGAATTTAATCATGCACACAATCTTAAAAAGAAATGTTAATGTTATATATTATAGTTTTCAACTGGAGAGATGATTTATATAAAAAAATAAGAATTAGGTATATGCATATAAATTTTTTATACCCATTAGAGAAAAAGACCAAGAAAGCTGATTGGCATAGCTCAATGAAATCAAACTCTAACTTGAAAAAAAAATCATTCTTTTTGGTAATACATAAAATACATAGTACCCTTCCATATTAAACACAGAAAACTACTGTATTTAATAGTTGTACGTCTGAAGTTCACCTAACTATATGACTGGAAAACATTTTAATTCAAATTAGTTAAAAAGAAAAATTGGATAATATAGCAGCTCTGAATATGCAGAAGGTCTATTTCTATGTGAACAGTCCCTCCACAAGCAGTCCACAACTTACTGTAGTCAAGACGTTCATACTCACTAATGAGTCCTGCTTTACTCAAACAATGCACCACAACAAATACCACAACAGATTTTAACTTTTCACTTAGTGGCCACCATCACAAGCACTTTCTAGCAAGGAAATCACCTTGAAAATCAGTGCAACATGCTGTTCAAGGTTAGCCACTTTAGTCAGGATCACATGATCTCCCTCCTGCCTGGATGGCAACAATTTACTAAAAAGCAGCCAACATGGGTTTTCTCCAAGAAAGCACTTTATATGCCAGAAAACTGTATTAGTTTCAGCATAAGTTCTATCAACTATGACTTTAATGAACAAATCAGACTAAAATGTTAACACAAATACTCTGAAATAATACCAAAATTACTTATCATTCAGAAAATAGCTTTTTAACATACACACTGCATTTATATTAAAATGTAATCTGTCTACAATACCTCCTTGTATTTGATATGTAGTAATGGTGGACTTAGCATCAAACATTGCATGAGAATTACAGGAATTTTTTTTTTGGACAAGGGCAAATGTTTTTAAACAATGTTTTATCTTAGATCAAGGATTTTCAGATTAGACTTTCACTAGAAAATATTACGAAGCTAATTTTCTGTAATTTCCCAAACATAAAACCAATCTCTGTATTATAATCTAAGAGTAGACACACAAAAGCAGCTACATGGAATGTCCCTCTCAAAAAGGACCCCTAAATCACCACTACTGCCTATGGCCAACAGACAGGTTCACTACTAGGTTGGCCAAGGAGCTATAAAATGATAGGTTCTACAGTAAGTCCAAGACTGGTGAAGAAAGTTCATGGTTTATCATTAACCACTGTTTATACTGTATATTGAGAGGGACAAAAACCTAGGGCAGACCTTCTGGGGCTGTAAAGGAGCATCATTATTACCAGGCAGAGATAAACCCCCATTCTTATAACCCAGGATAGTTCATAGCTTCACACAGCATTTATCAAATTTCTCTCTAATGAACAAAAGGTTAATAGAAATAGTTTTAATAAACTAAAGTTAAAACACGGAAATTATAGGTTACTAAATAATGAAGAGGAAACTATTTTGTAATTATAAACTCACATAGGAGTTAAACAAAGACAAACAAAAACATGAACAAATTGTGGTATTGTACCTTCTGAAGACATGCGTTTAGGCATAGTAGAGACAGGAGCTGGAGAACCATGAGCAGAGGGGTGAGACGGGGGTCTGGATGGCCGCGAGGGGGGCCTGGAGGGCGGCCGTGTAGGGGTGGCTGCCCGAGGTGGAAGAGAGTTGGGACCTGACTGGTAGCGAGAAGGTGGGCGAGAGGAAGGAGATGGGCAAGGCGATGGCCAGGGAACACCTGACAGAACAAATGATATGAAGGAAAGTATAAAAACTAAAGAAAAAAATGAGGGAAAAAAGTAAACAGAAAAAAAAGTAAAATGACAAAAATGATTTCTTGTACATTTTAACCCTTTGAGGACAGTCATTTGATTTGTGATAAGTTTTAGCATAACTTAACTGACATAAATTCACATTTTACTTTAACCTCCTTAAAATTAAGTCTGTTTAAATGAGCACACGTTCCCAAAGGGTTAATTAGGATCTACACATACTATTGAAGACAGTTAAGACTTTGCCTATTAATCCTGCTTCTGTAACTGTTCCTCAATAATCAATTATTAAAAGGAGTATTAACATAAACTAGATAACTTCACACAATAAATCACAAAACTCAGGAATAAGATTACTAATTTTAGCTTTTGAAACATGAAAATAAGCAGCAGCTATTATATCCCATTAAAAATGCTGGTTTTTATATAACCATCTGTGATTTTCATCTAATTTGTATTTGAAGGTAAAATTTAGTTTGAAATCTCATTATGCAAGTCCATTTAGTAGAAATAAAACATTACTTCTATTTTTTAGTCATAGGAGTGACAAAGGTTAATATTCATTGCCTTTTCAAAAAAACATTTTAATCTTATCAAATTGGAAGAAGAGGGGAGACCTGCTAATTTATGCAGTTAAACACTTATTTAAGTGACTGCTTAATAAACAATGCAACTATAGAGCAGTCATCACCAAAAAACTGACACTGGTAGATATGCACAGGTCAAGATACAGCTAATGTGTAGCATTACATAGCACTTACCTTAATCTTAGGAAACAGTCCAGGTCTCCTCTCCATAGGGTTCCACACACTTGAGTATCACACATTTCCTAGCCCCCTTAAGGTTTTTTACTTGAAAATTCTGTTCATGAACTAATTCTTTACTCAGTGAGCAAGAAATTTTACCCCCAATACTAAGTACAGAAAATACTCAAGAGTGTTTATTTGGAGAGGAATTCTGGAGAAAGACTCAATGGAAACAACTGAAATTGGAAACTTAGTGTTCTCTACTTTTCTAACTTTCTGAACCTAAATATCTTAAACTGAATGTTCACTTTGTTCCCTAGGTGAGGAACACAGTACTGCTATGATATTTCCACACTGCCTATAGTACTACTGTCTAGCATCTCTGACTCACATGAAAGATCCGTGACCCATGAGCTATATTCAATCTTAGATTTAGAGGTAGAGCAGAAAAATATCTTCCTACTAAAGATGCAAGTCTCTTTCACTGTCCTTATGCTAAACTGCAATATCCACCCTTCAACTAAAAGTTGTTTTTACTGTTTTTTAAGCACATTTCTTTCTTCATCTTCTTCACATGACTCTTGGTCATGTCGTGTATAGTAAATTACTTCAAATCGTTTCTTGAAATAAGCAGAATATAAATGTGCAAACAGTTAATGAAAATTAATCTGTATTAACCACTGAGTGTTTCACACAAACTAGGATTTTCCACATAAACTACGTTTAAGTAATTTTATCATCCCAGTGTTTTTAAAATTGAGAACCTACCCAAAGTTTCCAATTTCTTTGTATGTGGAGTGTTTTTTGGCCAAGTGAATCTTTGGTTAAATTTAGCACTTTATTTTAATACATGAGTATTTCATCACACTAAATACTATATATGCCAATGATTTATACTAATTTTACTAATTCGACATCCACAAAGGCAAATTTTAAATAGTTTTGAAGTAAAAACTACTCCACAGAAATCAATGAAGATGTGTGTGCTTTTACCAATCATGTTAAACTTAAATATTCAGAAAACTATATATTTGATCGAGGACATTGACAAATTTGGTCAAAATACTTGCCTCCATTAACTACTCTTTGGTCTGAACCAGAATTCGGGTTGAAATCTGAAGTGTGAGAAGTGGATCTCGACGGCATGGAGCCTGATCCAGGCTGGCCCATACGCGGTGAATTCTGTCTCCCACTTCCCCAGGATATGACTTCTCTATTTCTTTGTCCAGGAGGAATATATTTATTTTCCCTGAAAATGAGAGATCCTCTAAATCATTTTATCCTAATAGATACCAGGCCAATGAAACAAATCTAGGCAGAAGTGAATGCTTGTTATAAAAAGGTTAAACACTAAACCAAAATATCCTACTCCCTAACACCCCTAATTCTTCCATGTTACCCTGAGGTCTAGCCACTGGCCTTTCCTTTCTCTCAGATTCTCCTCCTAAGCAAAAAGTTTAACAGATTTGTGTTCATTCTCATCCTACTTCACCTCTACATGGCTGAGTCTATCAAATATGGTCTGCCTGAAACTTTCTTTGTCCTTGGCTTTCTCGACTTTGTTTTCTCTTAGATCTCAGATTCTCTTTATGGCTATTCATTGGTTTTTTCATTCAATATCAGCAATGCTGACAAATCCTAAATCCACGCTGCCAGTCCCACAGTCTCAACATCTCCCACTGAACAACACTTTAATTCAAATCATCAGACTCTAAACTGCGTCTTCAAGAAAGGATCTATATCTTACTCTACCAGGTATGTACTAGATGTTTCTCAACACGTTTATGAATAAATTAATCAAAGACCTGTAATCCCCTCAAATGCAATCAATTTAACAAAGGGCTCATCCTATCTCCCCTCAAATTTGCTCTATGTTTTCTATCTCCATTACCAGTACAAATATCTAATCAACTTAGTTATCAAATAAACCTCAGGCTCACCCATGGTTTTTCTAACCTTTCTCTCACCAGCCCTGGTCTAGATGGTTAACAAGTTCTCACACGTGAACAATTTCAATACACTAACTGGTCTCCATGTTTCAGAGGAGTTCACATTATCCCCTGCCTACAGGGTGCTCTTTTAACAGGACACAAACCCTCAGTACCTCAGTTCCTATCACCAGCTGCCACCACTGCACCCTCAACATCACCCTGTATTCCAGACGTATGAAATAACCAGTCTCATCCTCCGTTGGCCAGATTCTTTCACATGTCTTTTCATCATGCAAGGAATGCCTCTCTCTTACTTCTCTTTGGGCAGCAGACAGTGCTACTATCCTATCACAAAATTTCACCTCTTCTGTGAGGCTTTCTCTGACCCCATTGGTTACATGCTAGTTCTTTCTCACTCTGAACACACCTCTAATCTAGCAAATCCTAGTGAACTGCTATTATTTTACGTCCCCCCATCTGATCGCTTTTCTTTAAGTAGCTCTTCCACACCTTGGCTTGCTCATACTTCCAACACTTGGCTTCACAGAGCTGATGCTCAAAAAACATTTTCCAAAATTACTACAATCTTTTCTTTAAAAGAATCTTAAACCAATTCCACTTGCATTCTCTACCTAAGCTACATTAAAGGAAGATGAAATAATAATAATACACCTTCTCACACAGACCTTGAGTTGTGTATCCAAAATACTGCATCATGATTTCCTTTAAATACCTAGTGTTTATGCTGTGGCCCTCACGTTCACTGGAATTTCTCTGAACGGCTGTGTATTTTTCTTCTTCACTCCTATCATCATTTTCCAGGGCCACCCGGGCTTTGTACTGGGCACTTGATTCAATTTCTTCTGCTAACTGGTTTGCCCTTGCTTCTCGTTTTAAAAATTCTTCTGAATTATCCCTTTCTAAGGGTACCCTGAAACACGAGGGAGGAAAAAAAAGCAAAGTGAGTATTTTAAAGGCACAGTTTATATATCTGTCCCAATCAACTATTAAGAGTTTAGAGTGTGAAAGACTGATGAAAATATAAAAGAGTTACAGTGATCTCCTCATGTATAAATCAAAATTAGAAATTTTTTTTTTGCTTCACTTTTCCCTAGAGGAATGTAATATTTCCGAAACTGGTTAAATTGACTATTTTCCCATAATATCTACACTTGCAAACTTAGGAGTTTTTACAACTTAAAACAAGAACAAAATTTATCTAGAGCATAAAATTAGAATATAGGTAAACTAAACTACATTTATGTCTTTTTTTTTTTAAAGATTTTATTTATTTATTTGACAGAGAGAGAGAGATCACAAGTAGGCTGAGAGGCAGGCAGAGGGAGAGGGGGAAGCAGGCTCCCTGCTGAGCAGAGCCCAAGGTGGGGCTCAATCCCAGGACCTTGGGATCATGACCTGAGCCGAAGGCAGAGGCTTAACCCACTGAGCCACCCAGGCACCCCATATGCCCTGTTTTAATGAGAATTTATCAGCTTAAGCAGTAATAGGATTAATTCTTTCATGTAACTGTTTAACTTAAAATCTGACAGGGGGGCGCCTGGGTGGCTCGGTGGGTTAAAGCCTCTGCCTTCGGCTCAGGTCATGATCTCAGGGTCCTGGGATCGAGGCCTGCATTGGGCTCTCTGCTCAGTGGGGAGCCTGCTTCCTCCTCTCTCTGCCTGCCTCTCTGCCTACTTGTGATCTGATCTCTCTCTCTGTGTCAAATAAATAAAATCTTTAAAAAATAATAAATAAAATAAAATAAAATAAAATAAAATGTGACAGGGGGTCCCTGGGTGGTTCAGTGGGTTAAGCATTCAACTCCTGATTTCAGTTCAGGTCACGATCTCAAGGTTGTGAGATCAAGCACCATGTCACACTCCACACTGGGCATGAAGCCCACTTAAGATTCCCTCTCTCCCTCTCCCTCTGGCCCCGCCCCTCTTCCCCTCTCTTAAAAAAGGTACAATTAAAAAAAAATCCAACAGAAAAATTTATTCAATATCCTAATATAAGCTGATGAAAATCAAAGACAAATGTACTAAAATAAAAGCCAATTTTTTAAACTTACGTATATGAAGATAAACTGCTATCATATGTAGACACTACACCATAATTTTCTTCATTATATCGAAACATATCATTGGGATCCCATCCATTAGACTGCAAGAAAATAAAGTATTTTTCAAAATGACAAAGTATTTGTCTTCTTTAATTCAAGTACAATCAACATTTTACATGAACAATATCTATCATCTATAATAGCAAAATCTATCCACAATAGTTAACCACTACTAACTTCTCGGGCATATGCATTAACTAACTTCTCGTGCTCTATGCATTAAGAACATGATCGGTTAGATCAAGTTCCTTTTTAATCCAAATAGGATCTTCTTGTTCTGTAATTTCCTTAGCTTTTTAAATAATTCTTAAATACCTTTCCATATCAGAATGCCATTTTCTTTACTGGAAATACCGTGCTTCAATTGAATGGAAGTATAATAAATCTAACTCATGCCCTACTGATGGACAGGATGTTTCTAATTTTTCACTATCAGAGATAATGCTGTAAATAAATCCTTATACCTCATTATTTGCACATCCTATGGATACACCAGGACAAAAGTAAATTCTCAGAGGTGAGACCAACTGTAGGTGCGTTTTAAACTTTTATAAGTATTGCCAGAATGCTCTCTGGCAACTTAACAGTTTATCCACCTCACTATCAGTAAAAAAGGAGTACCTGCTTTGTATCCCACATACGTGATGTGGTGCAGAGACCTGAGAACCTCCATATTAGGTTTTATCGAATTCTTTAAAGTCTGAAAATGAATAATGATGTGTTGCCTATGTATTTTCAGTTTTATAGCTGGCCTTAAACATTAAAAACAGATTTGTTATAAAGACTTCTCTACAATATTCAATGGAAGATTCTTCATCCAATTCAAATTTTGCTACCTAAACACTCATTTTTGGCAAAAGACTGTGCTTTCTACCTCTCTACCTTAGAAACATAATTTATAGAATCCTAATGACAGTCTATTACTAAGCACTTGATTTACAGATGATGTGTTAAGGGAAAAGTAAAAATAATATACATTAAAAAGCTTTTAGAAATAGCAGAATTTTGTAGAGAATGATCCTAATTTTAAGACCAAGAAATCTACTTACTGCGCTTTATTTCTAATGGAACTTAACAATGTATCTTAATAGTGAGTATCTCCTCTTCCTCAGACAAGAAGCCCAAGAGTCATACCTCCAGGTAAGGTCAAGAGACAATTAAGACACTAATTTCCTTAGGCTGCCTTACTCTGTAAAGCATTCAAAGCCAATGTGCCAGTATTTCCAGTTTCCCATGTTAAATTTATAAGTTGTTATTATGATTTATTTAAAAACACAGAAATCATTCATAAGCATCCCAAAGAAACATTTGTCTGTATTTATTGCTGGGGGGAGGTCTCTATTTAGACAATAAAAACTGCTGATTTAAATATATCCACTACAGTGATGACAACATACTTAAATTAAAACCAAATGATATCACACCACATCACATGACCACAGTATGATACTAACCAGAAAGACTTTACTTACTACATCATTTTCCAAAGCCTCCAGTTCCTCATTGGTAGTGAGTTCACCTCCATCCCAGGGCTCCAGGTCCTTCTCTTTGTGTTCACCATTCACTTTAGCACTGATAGCAGAGTCAGTAAAAGCATCTGCAAAGGATTGACTTAGCTGAAAGATCATATAGCCAGACAATGGGTGACACTAATATACACACATATATTACCAACAGAGATATGCTAAAAATAATTATGATAAAGTATAACATTCACTAATGGTATGCTTTCAGATGTTTAATGCTTCTAATACAATAATCTTCAAAACACTTTCAGTAAGGTATGTTCTACCCATATAATTTAAAGCCACATGAAATGTTTTAATGTATTCACACAGGTCATTAAATTATGTTAAAAATAATTACTTTGTATTTCAGAAGTGACCCAGAAACTATCAACCCATCTAAAAATAGGATGGTTTTTGTTTAATGGATCCATTAATTAAGTAAAAGATCAGAGCTCCTATATCTAAACATGTGCAGATATTTTAACTTTCCAAATCCATGTCTATATGCAGGGGTCAATATCCTAACATATTCTCACCATTAATAACTGAAGCCATTCTAAGTGAGCAAATCCTTCACAAAATTCATTTTTCCCTATAGCCAGCCGCTTTGTTACAAAGTTCAGGCACTACAGTGCCATCTGTTCCCAAAAGGTTCAGGAAGCAGGCCTATCTACCTGCACTTCCCACCAACACTTTCTTATTTATTGTGTCCTCTCCTCCTCTCTAATGTTACCGAGGAGCAGCAGTAGCTTGTGAAAGCATCACTATGTTCAGTTGACAGGACGAAATATCCAGCTATGAGATTTTATTGCTATCCAGCAAAGAAAATTTTTCTCTAGTTGGGTGTTAAGACCAGGTAAGTAAAGGTCTACTTGGGCAATGACAGTATTAGAAAATGCTTTGGAGATATAGGCTTGCATTTAAATGGTTAGGCCCACAAGGTATCACCTGGCACAGGGCTAGGGAATACTACTTCTGCTGATCTGGCTCTGTCAAAGGATACTAGCTCCCAGTCACTGTGCCCTCACCCATACTATAAGCTGCCACCAAGGAGTAGAAGGAAGGGAAGAATCAACAACTGTGGCTCTTTTAATAGAGACAATTCCAGAGGGATTTTTTATTTAGTATGACTTCTATAACAGTCACTGGTTCCCTGGTGGGCAAGGTGATAACCAAAATAAAAAATTCAAGCCAGCAAATTTAATTTAAGCCAGTTGGCACTACAAACCTAACTAGCTCTTGCGTCCTCTCATCCTAAACTAAGGGTGGATGGCTGTGTGTACATGCAAACCAGGAAAATAAAAGCATAACTGCACCTGTGGGCTTAGCCACCAGCTCAACCAACAGCATGGCTCCCACTGCTAGCAATTGTAAGAGCTAAGAGCATACCAAGGGGAATCCCCAAGAATAGCAGGCCTCTGCTGGAGGGAGGATGAAGCATCCACTGAAAGGTTACTGTACTTTGGGGAAAGCTCTCTAAGAGATTCTAATAGACTGGTATTGTCTTCATAATGCCACATTCAGCGGGAAGCCACTAATGGCCCTAAAAATTTGGCTTGATGTAACATTCACCTAAGTCAAGCAACACTCGCTATCACCTTATAAATGTACACATTTTTGGTAAAAATTAGTTTTGCCATGCTTATTTTCAAGAATATGAAATGTTTCAAGAAAACATCAATAATAACTTACATTAGGATGCTGAAATTCCCTATTTTCTCAGAAAACTAGACTACAGGAAAATTGCAAACCAATCATATCATCCCCTACAAAAAGCAACAGGATTATTAATTCATGCTGCTGATTCTATTCATGCTGTAATCACAGTAGTTTTTGGAAAAGCATCTACTTCAGTGAATATTTACTTACATGGAATCCCAACATTAAAGATGATACTCTTTATCCGAGAAATTAAAGCTCAAAGCAGCAAGAGATATTTTTACACAACCACATAAATGGACTTTTTCTCACTATAGCATGTGCATGTAATGTGAATGCATGTGTGTGCCAAAGTATTTAAGAAAGACAGGGACTGAACCATGCTGTCCTCAAGCTGATAAATATTTTATCAGTATTATTCTAAATAAAATAAAAAAGCATCCCTGAATGGAAGTCAATATGGAAAAGCAAGCATCTAACACTTCATTGAGCCAAGTTTTATCCTGCTGATTACAATTTAGGCTATATTAACAGGACATTATTAAGTAACCTATTTTTTTCATTACTACATTTTTATCATAAATTGCTGTTTACAGTATCAATACTGTAAGAGGAATTAACTACTCACATGTTACTTAGCATGATAGTTTTCTTACAAGGCAGTAATGGGGGGGGAGAAAACACAAAAGGTGTGTTTCTCTTAATTAAGAATGATTGGGGCGCCTGGGTGGCTCAGTGGGTTAAAGCCGCTGCCTTCGGCTCAGGTCATGATCCCAGGGTCCTGGGATCGAGGCCCACATCGGGCTCTGTGCTCAGCGGGGAGCCTGCTTCCTCCTCTCTCCTCTCTCTCTGCCTGCCTCTCTGCCTACTTGTAAAAAAAAAAAAAAAAAAAAAAAAAAAAGAATGATTGATATTCCTTGATTTTAAAACCTCCAAAGAAAGTCTCTTTTTAAAGATGAGTGAAGAGTTTAGAGAAAGATGTTGGGGCAGGGGGAGTGAGCAGAAGCAGAGCGTGAGCACAAAAATGAGACTATATGGTCAGGATGCTAGGGGAAACCCTGGTTATAAATACTGTAATTCAGGTCAACACTGTATTATTTTTATTAGCCAGAAGGAAGCAAGACCTGGATATTTCATTCTACACTGTTACCAATATCTAATGCTGTAAATTCTGAAAATTCCATGTTTAGATTAAAAAAAAAAAACTGGTATTAAATGGTACAATTTGTAGCCAGGATTTCTGCAAAGTTTGGGAAATCAACTGGCTATAATCTAATTACAATTGTGGGAATTTGCATGCAGATTTTTCCAATGCAATACGAGAGTATATTAATTTTCCAAGATCCTCTAAACAAGATACAAAAGCATAGTAAAAGCAAGATGCGAGAATACAAAAAGGCTGTTAGAAAAATGTTACCTGTTTCTGAAGCAGTAACAGATGTAGAAAAAAAAACAATAAAGATTATCAAATAAGATACTAAAGATTTAAATTCTTCATGTGCTTCATTCCCTGCCTTATAAACATTACCAAAATATCTTGACTAGAGGGGGAAAGAATACACAAGTATCCCCCTACCCACACATCTGCAAACCCCTCTACGCCACTTGTCCCCACAGATGGCTCTCAAAACCTTCCCTTCTGATTCTAGGCAGAGGTCTAGTTACCCTGGGTCAGTGGTGACACCTGGTGGTAATCAGGAAGAACTGTTTCAACCGAAGCACCACCTCTCTTGGGTAGCCCAGTGAGTGGCCCACGCCCAGGAAACAGGATACATATTCTGCTCCTCAGCTTTTCCTCTTTTACCTCTCAATTATGCTCATCTACAACTCTGAAAAATCCCTCAAAGTTGTCTAAGAACTTTTTAAACGATCAGAGTAGTGGTGAAATAAAATGCTAGTATAATACTAGCTATTAAGGCTAGCATAATACTAGCTATTAATTGATATATTATATTTATAATATAAAATACTATAAATTAAGAAATATAAATCTAGGGCGCCTGGGTGGCTCAGTGGGTTAAAGCCTCTGCCTTCGGCTCAGGTCATGATCTCAGGGTCCTGGGATCGAGGCCCGCATCGGGCTCCCTGCTCAGCAGGGAGTCTGTTTCCTCCTCTCTCTCTGCTTGCCTCTCTGCCTACTTGTAATCTGATCTCTGTGTCAAATAAATAAATAAAATCTTTAAAATATATATATATAAATCTAAATTTATTCAAACTACAAAATGACATAAAACTAGATGAAATTTTTAAATTATCAAAAATTTAAAAATTTCAAAAATAAAAAATCAGTATCAGATTTAACATTAGAAACCCTCAAATGCGCTTCCAGAAAGTGTGCATCAGAATCCTCAGCTGTTTCCTCTCTCAATTAAATCTCCTTCTCTTTTTAAAAAAGATTTATTATTTATTTATTTGTGTGTGAGAGAGAGAGAGACAGAGACAGAGACAGCAAGCACCAGGAGCAGAAGACTCCCCGCTGAGCAGGGAGCTTGACGCGGGGCTAGATCCCAGGACCCTGGAATCACAAACTGAGCCAAAGGTAGACGCTTAACCAACTGAGCCACCCAGGCACCCCATAAATCTCCTTTTTCTCAAACACTGAAATTCTAGATTAATTTTTAAAAACTTATTTCACTGTTATTGTTCTGTTTTGATGAATTAAGAATATTGTGACTTTTTTTCAAAAACTAAAAAAATATTTTCTCAATACACCGGGGTGGTGTAGTTGGTTGATTGTCTGACTCTTAGTTTCCACTCAGGTCATGATCTCAGGGTCATGACATCAAGCCCCACTGGGGGCTCCAAGATCAGCGTGGAGTCCGCTTGAGATTCTCTCTCCCTCTGCCCCTCCTGCTCATGCTCCCTTTCTCTAAAATAAATAAATCTTTTTTTAAAAAAGAGAGTATTTATTAAAGAATAGCATGAAGAAACAAAATGGGGAATGAAACTGGACCTCTTTCTTACACCATATACAAAAATAAACTCAAAACGGAGTAAAGATTTAAATATGAGACCTGACACCCTAAAAATCCTAGAAGAGAGCACAGGCAGTAATTCCTCTGACATTGGCTGCAGGAACATTCTTCTAGACATGTCTCCTGAGGTAAGAGAAACAAAAGCAAAAATAAGCTAATGTGACTACATAAAACTAAAGCTTCTGTACAGCAAAGGAAACTGACAAAACTAAAATACAACCTACTGAATGGGAGAAGATATTTGCAAATGACATATCTGATAAAAGGTTAGTATCCAAAATAATAAAGAACTTAAACAACACCAAAAAAAACCCCCAAAAAAACAAAACAAAAAACCCAATCCAATTATAAAATGGGCAGAAAACATGAACTATCATTTCTCTGAAGAAGGCATACAGATGACCAACAGACACATGAAAAGATGCTCAACATCACTCATAATCAGGGAAATGCAAATCAAAACCACAATGAGATATCATTTCACACCTGTCAGGATGGCTAAAATCAAAACCATAAGAAACAACAAGTGCTGGCGAGGATGTAGAGAAAGAACCCTTATGCACCGTTTTTTGTTTTTTGTTTTTTTTTTTTAAGTAATCTCTACACCCAATGAGAGGCTTGAACTCATGACCCTGAAATCAAAAGTCACATGTACTACTGTTTGAGCCAGCCAGGGACCCCACCCCATTTAAAAAAAAAAATTTTTGTTTTTTATCCTCATGCACTGTTGGCGGGAACATAAACTGGTATAGCCACTGCAGAAAACAGTATAGAGGCTTGCCAAAAAATTAAAAATAGAATTACCATACAACCAGTAATTCCACTACTGGGTATTTACCCAAAGAATATAAAAACACTAATTCAAAAAGACATAGGCACTTTTGTATTTATTGCAGCATTATTTCTAATACCCATATTATGGAAACAGCCCATATGTCTCTTCATTAATGGATAAAGAAGATGTATGGGCGCCTGGGTGGCTCAGTGGGTTAAAGCCGCTGCCTTCGGCTCAGGTCATGATCCCAGGGTCCTGGGATCGAGGCCCACATCGGGCTCTCTGCTCAGCAGGGAGCCTGCTTCCTCCTCTCTCCTCTCTCTCTGCCTGCCTCTCTGCCTACTTGTAATCTCTCTGTGTCAAATAAATAAATAAATAGTCTTTAAAAAAAAAAGATGTGATATATATGTACAATGGAATATTATTCAACCATTAAAAAGGATGAAAACTTGCCATTTTCAATGATGCGGATGGATCTAGAGAGTATAACGCTAAGTGAAATAAGTCAGAAAAAGACAAATACCATATGGTTTCACTCAAACATGGATTTTAAGAAAAAAAACAAAGAAAGGGGGAAAAAAAGAGAGATACATACAAACCAAGAAACAGATTCTTAATTCTAGAGAACAGATGGTTACCAGAGGGGAGGCAGGTGGGAGGAAGGATGAAAAGTGAAAGGGACTGAGTATACCTATCGTGATGAGCACTGAGTAACGTATGGAATTACTGAATCACTATACTGTACACTTGAATCTAATTCACACACACACACAACAATCAACTGAAGTGTTCCCTGAAAATGCTAAATCTTCAAAGAATATATTATACAAAGATTACGCATACTACAGGTTAAGGTGTTATGTTTTGTAAGGTTTTTAAAGGTTTTGTGTAAAGTTTTTATCTATATATATTTCTGCAAACTATTAAAACAGGCTAGAAAAGGGAAAAAAATAAGATGGGGATAATGAACACAGTAAGGGCCAAGGTGTGTGGAAAGGAACAATAATAACAAAGGGACAAGTGGAGGCATTATTCTCAGGCAAGAGAGAGAAAAAGGAGTAAGAGAAAAATGGAGTGGTGGGGGGAGAGTCTGGCTGGCTCAGTCAGTAGTGCACGCGATTCTTGATCTCGGGGTTATGAGCTCATTCAAGCCCCACAGTGGTACAGAGCTTACTTAAAAAACAATAATAATAAAATAATAGAGAAATGTGGGGAGATGGGCTACAGGGAGCCTCGATCTGATTATGGATTTTAACCTTCTTTTATCCATGGACCCTCTAAGCATAGGAGGGATTTAAATGCATAAAATACACAGGAAATCAAAGGAGACTAATCATAAGGAAATGCAGTTATCAAAATCTCAAAAACCAGGGCACCTAGGTGGCATAGTCGTTAAACGTCTGCCTTCGGCTTGGGTCATGATCCCAAGGTCCTAGGATTGAGCCCTTCGTTGGGCCCCCTGCTCAGCGCAGAGTCTGCTTCTCCCTCTCCCTCTCTCACTCACTCACTCCTGCTTATATTCACTCTCTAGCTCTCTCTGTGTGTCAAATAAGTAAATAAATAAAATCATAAAAAAAATCTCAAAACCAAATCAGTGCAACAGTAATATACATACTTCTTTATAAATGCATTACTCTATAGGATCTAGGAGCAAATTTAATGACTATAATTTTTTTTTTAAAGATTTTATTTGTTTGAGAGAGAGAGAGAGAGATAGTGAGAGAGCACGAGCAGGGAGGAGAGGGAAAAGGAGTCTCCCTGCAAGTAGCAAGTCCAGTGCGGGGCTCGATCCCAGGACGCTGGAATCATGATCTGAGCCAAAGGCAGACACTTTACTGACTGAGCCACCCAGGCACCCTGATAATGACTGTAATTAAAAAATATGTATTTTTAAATAAATAACAATTTTATTGATCCACTAAGAAAAAAAAGCTACAGTGTAACTCACATTGACACCTTGGCTGCACCCTTTAGCACAGATTATGGTTCCTAAGTACTGGTTCTCCTCAATGTCTGAGGAGACTCCTCAATGAGGAGTCAATGAGGTTCTCCTCAATGTCTAATTTTTAATCAACGATTTCGCCCGGAAATAAGATTTTAAATCATCCTTTTTTATTCACATAAGGATAACAATTCAGATCTGTGTCCTGTATCATATGTAAGAAAAGGAACATGGTAGGAAAGCTAGGACTCCATGAGTTCACAGTTAATTTGTGCAACAATAAAATGGTAAAAAACAGCAGCAGTGACAGGCCCCACAGAGATGAGTGTCCAACTGCCTTTAAATACTATCTCAAGATAAAAAATAAAAAAAAAATAGTATCTCAAGATATCCATATCTATATAAGTAATATGAAAGTAACTGAGTTCTAGAGGTGCTAAAGTCATGGATACTGCTAATACTAATGGTTTGTTAATGGAAAGAAATACTAATTTTTTAAAAAGTAATCTGTACACCCAAAGCAGGGCTTGAACTTAGGACCCTGAAATCAAGACTTCCATGTTCCACTGACTGAGTCAGCCAGGGGCCCCAAAATGCTAAATTCCAATCAAAGGTTGTTGAAAGTAAAGACGTAAAATTATTGCCCACCCAAGTTCATCAATGGCCTGAATCGTCTCCATGAACCATTTGGGAATCAATGGATCCAGGTTAAGGACTGCCTTATGTTTTAAAAAGCAGGAAGAAAAGAGCATTCTGTGGTAGATAAAGGAAATGAGGTGACAAAGCAAGGGACGAGAGAGGGTGGTCACAAAGGTTGCAACAACAGGTAAAGAAGGTTTTCTGAACTCTCCTCAAGCTCCAGCAAAAGCTAGGGACAAGACTACCCTATATTTCTAACTAACTAGCATCACAATGCGATTTTCCCCAGCCACATCCAGTAGGTTGGCTATAGGAGTAGACAGAGTTTAAAAATGGAAGACCAGAGGATCAAATGAATGACCCCATTTTTTTCATTTAAAAAACAGAAGGCCACGGGAAAGGTCAGAGAGTCTTGTAAGAATCAAAAGGGAAGTGAGCAGAAAAGGGAAAGGTTAAGCTAAGCTGGCTATGGTCAGAGCAGATCTTGGAAGGCATTATGGAAGAGAAGCAGTTACAAATGATGACAAAGTCACAAAAGTAGACTGCTAAAGTAGGATGGAAATGACAGGTATTCATGTAGCAGAGTCTAGGAGACTCAACTTTCCAAAGGAATAATGTTCTGTTCCAAATGACCAACCCCAGAATTAATTATTACCACTGCAAAAACATCTGAAGGTATCAGGGTCCTAGCCACAAAACTATGGGAAACTTGAATGCATTCCAAAGGTTAATAATACCCTTCTGTTCTAAATACCAAGAAGTCACAGTTTTAAAATACACCACACAACAGCACTTGCCTACAAAACAATGCAGCAGTAGATACTGTCCATTTTGAATGACTGTAACTATTTTTTAAAGATTATTTATTTATTTGAAATAGAGTGAGAGAGAAAAAGAGCACACAAGTAGGACAGAGGAACAGAGGGGCAGAGGGAGAGGGAGAAGCAGACTCCCTGCTTGGGGAGCCCAACATGGTGCTCAAACCCAGGACCCCGCGATCATGATCCAAGCCTAAGAAAGATGCTCAACCAACTCAGCCAGCCAGGCATCCCGACCATAACTATTTTCTAATTTAAATTCTGGACATATCAAGCAGAACTACTTAATATTTAAAATGCTGTAAGCAGTTATTTGATGTACCATGGAGATGACATTACATAACCACAAAATTCAAGTTTTTGAGGTTAGATCCATAAAGGTCAGTCCCAAAGTTTTTCCTTAACCTGGAAATTTTTGTAGAAAGAATGAAATGGGAAGAGCTAGTATAAATTATTAAAAACAAAACTACCTCTTCCTGACTTCAAAGATGGTAGGGTAGCACAAGAAACCAGGATCTATCTCTGCAGTCTCTACAACCCCTTAAAACAAGTGACAGAGTCATCCCTGCTTGTAATCTCTTCTTGTTGCAGCAGCTGAAATTTCTCAACCAAACACCAGTCTTTAAAAGTCTCTTGTGTAGGGGGCACCTGGGTGGTTCAGCTGGTTAAGCCTCCAACTCTTGGTTTCAGCTCAGGTCATGATCTCAGGGTCATGAGACTGAGCCCAACATTGGGCTCCACAGTCAGCACAGACTGCTGGAGATTCTCTCTCTCCCTCTCCCCCTGCCCCTCCTCCATCTCTGGTTCTCTCCCTGAAAAGAGGAAAGGAAAAGAGAAGAGAGAAAAGAAAAGAAGACTTTTGTGTAAATAAAATAGAAGTCAACAATGGCAAAAATGTGACTTTCCAGTATTTGGAGAGGTTAACATAAAGGAGAACACACTAGTGAGCAGCAGTCACATGACACCTAACAACATTCTACAAGATAAGACAGACCAACACAGCAAAAAGCCAATCGCCTGCATTCCTAAATTTCATACAAAATTTTAAGTATTTAAAAATAATGTCCTGGAGGCGCCTGAGTGGCAAAGTCATTTGGGCAACCTACTCTTGGTTTCAGCTCAGGTTATGATCTCAGGGTCATGGGATCGAGCACTGCATCGAGCTCCACACTGGAGTCTGCTTGGGATACTCATTCCCTCTGCCACTTCTGCTCGCTCTCTCTCAAAATAAATAAATAAATAAATCTTAAAAAAAAAAAAGGAAAAGAAAAAAACACTTCCTAACCTTAATAGAAAAGGAAGTCACCTTTTCAAAGAAGAACCAATTAATCCTATCTTTGCCTCCTGGGCACTGAACAAGGAAAATGAGTTTTGTGACCCACAAGCATAAAGGGGGTTGTTTTTACCCTGGTCAGCACAAAAATGAAATTATCTAAGGTATGGTATCTTTTAATCTTATGGTTTCAAACTGAACTCAGGTAAAACTGATTTGATACAAATCTTTACAAATGAATACACTGTATACATAGGTAAATATCCTAAAATGCATGCATTTCCAACACACACAATACCTAAGGCAAATTAATTATTTTAAAAGAATTTCGGGGCGCCTGGGTGGCTCAGTCATTAAGCCTCTGCCTTCGGCTCAGGTCATGGTCCCAGGGTCCTGGGATTGAGCCCTACATAGCATGGGGCTCCCTGCTTGGCAGGAAGCCTGCTTCTCCCTCTCCCACTCCCTCTGTTTGTGTTCTCTCTCTCACTGTGTCTCTGTCAAATAAATAAAATCTTAAAAAAAAAAAATTTCAAATAACCTACATGTAGGTATGCGTTTATACTTAAATCCCTTACTTGTGCTTCTGACTTTCCTCAATTGTATAAGCATCATTTGGGCCTTTTTTTTTTTTTTAAGATTTTATTTATTCATTTGACACAGAGAGAGATTACAAGTAGGCAGAGAGGCAGGCAGAGAAAGAGGAAAGAGGAGGAAGCAGGCTCCCTGCTGAGCAGAGAGCCAGATGCGGGCCTCTATCCCAGGACCCTGGGATCATGACCTGAGCCGAAGGCAACGGCTTTAACCCACTGAGCCACCCAGGCGCCCTGGGCCTTATTTTTAAAGTTAACACTTGGGATTTTGTTTTCTTTACTTTAAAAGGATTAAAATGCCTACTAGAAGCAACCTTCATAAGAAAAACATACGCTGAATATGTCATGTTGTAGGAAAGCCGTTTTTAGATTTGGCTAGGAATAACTGCTTTCTTGAGTTTCCTGAAAATGAGTGGTACTTACAGTTTCTAATCATCTATGGCAATATGTCTGTAAGAAAAAAAACCAGTTTTCCCGATTTGAATGTAGTAAATGTAAAAACATAAAATTTTTAAAATATTAATTGAGGGCGCCTGGGTGGCTCAGTGGGTTAAAGCCTCTGCCTTCGGCTCAGGTCATGATCTCAGGGTCCTGGGATTGAGGCCCGCATCCGGCTCTCTGCTCGGCAGGGAGCCTGCTTCCTCCTCTCTCTCTGCCTGCCTCTCTGCCTACTTGTACTCTCTCTCTCTCTCTGTCATATAAATAAATAAAATCTTTTAAAAAATATATTAATTGAAAAATATATGCTGGGTACTACTATCTGTGAGACCTAGACACCACAGGCAATACAATTCCCTAGTTACATAAACATGTTTCTAAACTGCAGAAAATTATAATGCATTAGGATACACACTGCTCCGTAATGCTGAGTATTCAGGACATGAGGTAGACAACTGGCTCTCCACTATGTTCCATGTAACCCTATGATTTCTTAGGGGTACCTCAGCAGACAAAAGGAAAGCTGAGTAAGTTAAGGCTCTAGGACACCCCCCTCCCAACTTTCCTCCCTCACCACTACCTTGTTGTAACTGGAATTTAGCATGAGATTTCACAAGGGGCAGGGGGAAACAAACCATTCTGTGCTAAAAATAAAATGTAGCAAATTTTAGTAGCCACTGGTGCAGGCAATAAAATCAGACCACAGTGAGCAGGGAAGGTCAAGGAAGACTACAGAGAGGAAAGAAGGTTTGAGGTGGTTTTAAAAAGTATTTAAAATTCTACGAAGGAATGAAGGTATTTAAGGCAGAGAGTAAATCCAGCAGTAAGATAAGCAAGCTCAAAGGTAGTAGAGACAGGAATGTCTAGCATAGAGAAAATGCCTCCTTGGGTCAAGAAGTGGATTAATACTGAGGAATAATGAGATTTTTAAGTTGAAAAAGAGAAGACACCCTGGGAAGGGCCCTGAATACCCAGGTAAGGCATCCCAACTTTATTCGGTAAGCAACAGAGGCTACTGTAGATTTCTGAACATGAAATAAGATGATGTAATAAAAGCAATGCTTAAGAACTTCTTTGTGCTGGAGTACCGGGGTGGCTTAGTCAGTGAAGTGTGCTACTCTTGATTTCGGCTCAGGTCATGATCTTGGGGTGTTAAGATTGAGCCCCGCATCAGGCCCCTGGGCATGGAGCTTGCTTGAGATTCTCTCTCTCCCTCTCCTCTGCCCCCCCTCACCTCTCTCTTAAAAAAAAAAAAATTTTTTTTTTTCTTTGTGCTAATGTCCAGGATTGACTGGAAGGAATGGGATCTGGAGGGAAGTTAACTAGGAGATTGTAGTAATGTTTGACTACAAACTATCACAGGAACAGAAAGAGAGAGGAAGAATGCAGGTGACATCACCAATAAAAACTTTACAAAGTAAGGTAAAAGAAGAAAACTTTCTTCCCAAACAGAAGCCAAAATAATCCCTTGTGTCTATGTTACTTCCCTATAAGCAGCTAAAGAAGAAGGATGAATAAAAAAGATGGGACTCTTGTTTGGAAGTGTATTATAAGCTAAAAGAATAAATCCAGCTCAGGTTACATAGCCTCTAAGACTCAATCTATAGAATAGGTATTTTATGCGTCCACTCTTACAGTAGAATGAATTACCATTCTAATTTATCATTTGCTTCAAAGGAAAGAATGCTTTTGCTTTCATCTCCAAAAGTTGTTTCATAAAGTATTGTTACTCTGGGGCGCCTGGGTGGCTCAGTGGGTTAAAGCCGCTGCCTTCGGCTCAGGTCATGATCCCAGGGTCCTGGGATCGAGGCCCACATCGGGCTCTCTGCTCAGCAGGGAGCCTGCTTCCTCCTCTCTCCTCTCTCTGCCTGCCTCTCTGCCTACTTGTAATCTCTCTCTCTCTGTGTGTGTCAAATGAATAAATAAAATCTTTAAAAAAAAAAAAAAAAAAAGTATTGTTACTCTGAAACACAGTAAAAATCTGACCCTGCCAAAATACTAATTACAAAGTTTTTCTGATTATTACAGAAAATGAATTTTACAAACAGACATGTGTAAGTGGTACTATCAGTGGAAAATTAATAAATCAGCAACAGGTAGCAGAGCAGACAAGCTCAAAGCTTAGGACCTATCCTACTAATGAGTCAAAAGAAAGATTGATATTAGATATAAAGAGTATAAAACAATACTGCTCTAATCTGAAAATGAAAAAAAAAATTAAATACATTTACAATAGAGGTGCCTGGGTGGCTCAATTGGTTAAGCGTCTGCTTTCAGCTCAGGTCATGATCCTGGGGTCCTGGGACTGAGCCCCACGTGAAGCTCCCCACTCACGGGGAGTCTAGTTCTCCCTCTGACCCTCCTCCCTCTCATGCTCTCACTCAAATAAATAAATAAAATCTCTAAAAATAAATAAATAAAATATATTCACTATAGTAAATTCCATTTTGGATAACTTTTTAACCAAAATAAAAAGAATACTGAGAAATAAGGCTACCAACAGAAGTGTAAAACTTATACCCTGAAAACTACAAAACATTTTTGAAGAAAATTAAAGATGATTTAAATAAATGGAAAAATGTACCATGTTTGAACTAGAAGATTTAACATTGTTAAGATGGTAACACCAAAATGATCTACAGATTCAATGCAGTATCTATCAAAATCCCAGCTACCATTTTGCAGAAACTGACAAGATGATCCTAAAATTCACATGGAAAAGCAAGGAACCCAGAATAGAAAATCTTGGGCAGAAAAAAAACCAAAAAAATCACTAACACTTGAATTCAAAACTTAATACAAAGGTACAATAATCAAGGGGCACCTGGGTGGCTCAATCAGTTAGGCATCCAACTCTTGGTTTCAACTCAGGTTATGATCTCAGTGAAAAGGAAAGAAGCACTGATGGATGGATGGATCTTGAACACATTATATACACACTAAGTGAAACAAGCCTGTCACAAAAGACCATATATTGTGATTCTATATGCAATATCCACAAAAGGCAAATCTACAGAGACAGAGAGAAGATTAGTAGTTGTCCAAGGCTGGGGAGGTTGGAAGCAAGGACAGATGACTGCTGACGGGTACAGGGCTTCTTTTTAGGCTGAAGATATTCTAAAATTAACTGTAGTGAAGATTCTATGAATATGCTAAAAACTGAATTGTATAATGTAAATGAATGAACTATAATGTATGTGAATTATGTATTAATATAACTGTTTTTAAGGAAAATCCAATTTTGTTCTCAACAGTCCAAAAGATGAGGACTATGTGACAGTGGTCCCCTTGCCCCCATCCCCCCAAATTACCTTACTGAAAGGCAACTCAAAAGCTAGAGGTACTTCAGGGCTTGACATCTTTTATTTCTACAAAGCTGTCTTATAAGTCAGCAACAAAGAAAAATGCCAGTATTACAACAGATAAAATCTTTACTTCTTTGCAAACTACATGGCCTAAGGGAGCAGAAGATACATTTTCTGGGTAACTTCAGACTAGCCAGAGTCCCTACACTGTCTTGCCTTGAACTCACTGGACGTATGTAATTCGAGAGACCGTCACATATAAGCAGCAGTATTCTAATTTTTAGGATTTGGAGCCTGATGCCTATTATACTCAAATTATATGCCTAATATACTCAAAATATGATGACTCAAAATAATACAACTATCAACAGGAAGAAAACTAAGGGACACCTGGGTGGCTCAGTCAGTTAAGCATCTGCCTTTGGCTCAGGTCATGATCCCAGGGTCCTGGAATCGAGCCCCGCATCGGGAATCCCTACTCCACAGGGGGCCTGCTTCTCTCTCTCCCTGCCACTCCCCGTCTGTGCACTGTCAAATAAGTAAATAAAATCTTTAAAAAAAAAAAAAAAGAGGAAGTCTTTTGTCTAACCTTAGTTGAGCTGGCACTCATTTTGACAACTTTCAAGTAACACTGCTCACAATAATGGCAACTGTTTCTTCTGTCAGGCATATTGCTCTGCATTCGAATCTACAAATGCATATTTGACTGATAATTTATCAAACCAGTAATCATATAACCCAAATCATCTGCTTTATATTAACCTGAAATAAAGCTAAATAATGTCTTTGCACATTGCCTTGTTTAAAGCTAGTAATAAAATACGGATTTTCTTAGACACGGTGCTTATCAATCTCACAGACTGAATCATAGTGATACCTTAAGGCTGTATCTCTTTTGAAATGACAGCCAAATGGCAAAATCATAAAAACTTCAAGGCTACAAAGCCTCAAATTCCTAAATCCCTTTAAGAGAAATATTATATTTAAGCAGATTTCATCGTGGATGTAAAGTAACTTTTGTGATTTGACATCATTTAGTCATTTCGAAATAAAGTCTACATTGTTTAAGAGCTACCTTGGAAAGACTCAAAAGGGATGTCATCCATTTAAAAGCATAGCAACATACTTTTTATGAAGCCTACACAACTTCAAAATGCAGCCTTTAAGAAGGGGGGGGGGGAAAGACGGGGAGGAGGGGATCTTTTCTTCCTGATAGTTATATGCAATGCAACTATGAAAAAAAATGTCATTATGCCCTGTTCTCTGATAACAAAGTAATAGAGCCTAGAATAGTGCTTACTTTTTAACTGTGATTTCCATAAAAACTTCTGAGACCTAGAACTCAAGTAAATTTATTACCACAAGAAAGAAATGACAGAACCTTAGCAAGAAAACTGAAGTGGAGGCTATCAGAACAGCTGCAGCAAGCAAGGATCTAAAGGACGACAGCTTTGAAAGTGCAAATACAGTGGAGGGAAAGCAGCAATAATGGGGTTCCTGAAACACAGTAAGCCACCTGAAAAAATTCTTTCCTGAGCAAAATGCTGCTCCAAGGAAAAGGACAGTGCATCACATTGGGAGTCTTTAGTTTCAGTCCACACATCACCTAGTGTGTTAAAAATAAATTAACTAGGGTTGCCTGGGTGGCTCAGTGGGTTAAAACCCTCTGCCTTCGGTTCAGGTCATGATCTCAGGGTCCTGGGATCGAGGCCCACATCGGGCTCTCTGCTCAGTGGGGAGCCTGCTTCCTCCTCTCTCTCTGCCTGCCTCTCTGCCTACTTGTGATCTCTCTCTGTGTGTGTCAAATAAATAAATAAAATCTTTTAAAAAGATAATAAATTAACTAGATACTAAAAAACAGACTCTATGGCTTTCTAGTTAGAATCAAACCAAACCACCCAAATCGTTTTCTTTTCTTCTTTTCTGATATCTGGACTAGGTACCCTTTTTGACCAAAGTCTGGAAAAAATCAACAGATGTGGAAAAGCAAAGCCCAAATACTGTTCTCGTTAAATTCAATTTGTGTGTGTGTGTGTGTCTCTCTCTCTTACGGAGCCCAACAGGTAAGCCTAGAATGTAAGTAGGAAACAAGATAATCTGAATCAATGCACCATATAGAAAGTGCATAGAATACAGGCCTTCCACAATAAATGGCCCTATAAATGCTTTTCATGCTACAATATTTGACCAAAAGTTTAATAAATTGCTTAGAGTCAGTAGGTCTATCTGGACAGCACCAAATTGTGTCAAAATGCATTAATGATGAAGAAACCTTATATTCTTCTTATATAAAATGATATTTTCAGTACTATGACAAAATATTACTAAAATCCCTCAGAGAAAAATATATCCAACTTAAATATGAAAAAGCAGTTCTTATTTTCCTTACTAATAAACTCTGAAAAATGTACATATTGGATTCTCTAATTTAAACCAGGCAAAATATTTTTAAGATAAAACTATTTCATCTTTATTAACCCGCTATATAATATGAAAACACTGAAGTAATATAACATTTGAGAACCAATTTTCTTAAAATCTAAATTAGCAAAATTAAAAGTTGAGCTAAAATTTTCAGAAAAAAATTTTTTTAAGATTTTTTTAATTTATTTGACAGAGAGAGACACAGTGAGAGAGGGAACATAAGCAGAAGGAGTGGGAGAGGGAAAAGCAAGGAGCCCGATGCAGGGCTCGATCCCAGGACCCTGGGATCATGACCTGAGCTGAAGGCAGACACTTAACGACTGAGCCACCCAAGCACCCCAAAATTTTCAGAAATTTTATTTTAATTTTTTTTTTAATTTTACCATTTAATAAACTGCTGATAGTATAACACTTAAAAATCAACCAAGTATCGGGGGTAAAAACTTAAACTGACAGGGGCACCTGGGTGGCTCAGTTAGTTGAACTTCTGACTCCTGATTTCAGCTCAGGTCATAATCTCAGGGTCATGGAATCAAGTCCCATCTTGGGCTCTGTGCTCAGCAGGGAGTCTACTTGTCCTTCTCCCTCTGTTCCTCCCCAACTCACTTTCTTTCTCAAATAAATAAAATATTTAAAAAAGGCAAAAAAACTTAAACCCACAAAGTAGACTTTTGTGAAAAGATCCAAATGAAGATCAATAGCCAAGAGTCCACAGAATCAAATCCATACCTACATTTGCCTACAAATGTAGGCCAGATTAATGTACAGCAAAACCAGATTAATGTAACACAGAACAAGAGAAATATGGAAACCCACTTTGTGAGGCTTGCTTTACTTAAAAAAGGTGATAGGGGTGCCTGGGTGGCTCAGTCAGTTAAGCATCTGCCTTCAGTTCAAATCATGATTCCAGGGTCCTGGAATCAAGCCCCACATGGGGCTCCCTTATCAGCAGGGAGCCTGCTTCTCCCTCTCCCTAGTCCCCTCCCCCCTGCTGTGCCCTCTCTCTTCTCTCAAATAAAAAAAAAATCTTAAAAAAACAAACAGAAAAACCCAAGGTGACAGATTCCAGAGAATGTTAGATTTCTATTTCCTATATTATCTCCAAAAGAAATCAAAAGAAATTCTAACAAAGATGCCAACAGAAAGATACTTTGTGGGGTATCAGGAGGTGACACTCTGTTTTCCATTAGACTCCTGGTTCAGAACTCATTTTGAAGGGGTAGGAGGAGTCTTTAGTCTATATCATCAGAAAGAATTAAATGGGTCTAATCACTGCTAGAGCAATTTTTTTATAAAAAGTAACTTTATCTCAAAAGTTAAATAGAAAACGGAAAGGAAATGATTTTGCTGAAAATTTAGGGGGAGGGCGGGAAAGTAAATTCAGAAATGTTCAAGAAGTAAAAAAAAGAATTTGGGAACTGAACTGCCAATACCATTAGCCAATACAGTTTTGTTTTTGCAATTTACTCTCAATTCTATAGAAAAGTGTTGAGACCTAGTAAAGCTAGTAAATAGGGACGCCTGGGTGGCTTAGTTGGTTAAGTGGCTGCCTTCGGCTCAGGTCATGATCCCAGGGTCCTGGGATCGAGTCCCGAATTGTTAAAAAAAAAAAACCCAAAAGCTAGTAAATAAAATTAATTCCAATTTTTACAGCTGTACAAACACCTTTCTGTTTCTTTGGAAATTTTATAAAAAATGCTTTACAAATCAGGCTGTTCTTTTCTTATGTAAATTAGAAGAACCACTGTTCAAGTGCACATGCTCCCTTAAAACTCTGCCAGGACTGATTTGAGTAAAAAAGCAGTCAAATGGAAAAGAAATTAAGATGCAGACAATTTATCCACATGCCTTCACTGCCCTGCTTTATTACTACTTTTAATACATGTGCTATTCATAAAACTTCATTGAGTGTGTGCAGAGCAAGAGAAAAAATATAACTAAAACCAGATAACAACTGGGTATACTAGCATTACACACTGCTGCCAAGTAAACTGTCTTCCTGGACTCATCTGAATTACCTACCAGAAGAGCTCAAAAATGCTACTTTTTTTTTTTAATTTTATTTTTATTCTTTGCCCAAGGGGTACAGGTCTGTGAATCATCAGGCTTACATCTTTCACAGCATTCACCAAAGCACAAACCCTCCCCAATGTCCATAACCCATCCACCCTATCCCTACCCTCCCACCCCCCAGTAACCCTCAGTTTGTTTTATGAGATTAGGAGTCTCTTATGGTTTGTCTCCTTCCCCATCCCATCTTGTTTCATTATTTTTCCCTCCCTACCCCCCACAACCCCCCACCCTGCCCCTCAAGTTCCTCATATCAGAGAGATCATATGATAATTGTCTTTCTCTGATTGACTTATTTCGCTCAGCATAATACCCTCCAGTTCCATCCATGTCGTTGCAAACGGCAAGATTTCGTTTCTTTTGATAGCTGCACAGTATTCCATTGTATAAAAAATGCTACTTGTTTTTTTGCTTAAACCGTCCCGACTAGTGAAGTGTAAGTTGTTTTCTGATTCCCTATCACGAGCTAGTATTATTCTTGCTCACTTTTATCATTCAGCAAACTGACAAAGTAAAAATCATATTCCATCGCTTTGAAACTACATTTCTTTGATGACCAGTGAGGTGGACTACCTTTCCATATGTCCACTGGCCATTTGAAAAACTTCTTTTATTTGATTTTTCCCAGTTTGTAGCATGTCTTCTAAAATTTATGGTACTTTTAGACACACGTAAGTCTTCAATTTTTTTATACTCAAATATTTCAGTCTTTTACATTATGAATTTTGGCTTTGGTGGTCATACTTATAAATTCCTCCCCATCTAAAAATGATATAAATTCATAGATTTCCTCTGAAATGTCTATGTAAGTTTTTTTTTTAATACTTCTCTTTTTAGCCATTTAGGGTTTATTTTGGTGGTATGAAGGAGGCATCTAATTCCCTACAAATGTTGCACCAACACTATTTAATAAATAAATAAACCACCTTTACTATAGATTTCAAGTGCTATCTGTATCATATTATTAACAAAATACCCACATGAATTTCATCTGTTTTGGATTCTCTATTCTTTGCCACTATGGCAACTATGGGTTTTTTGGGGGGTTTTTTTGGTTTGGTTTTTGTTTTTTGTTTTTTTTTAGAGAGAGAGATCACAAGCAGGCAGAGAGAGAGGAGGAAGCAAGCTCCCCACTGAGCAGGGAGCCCAACGCGGGGCTCCATCCCAGGACCCTGAGATCATGACCCGAGCAGAAGGCAGAGGCTTTAACCCAGGTGCCCTGCAACTATGGCTTAATTCTGATCCATTTTAATGTTTTGTAGGGCAAGTCCTCCCTCCTTCATGACCCTTATAGAAAAAATTTCCAAAATTCTGTTAATAAATATTATCTTAAAATTTTAGAATCATTTTGTCACTTTCCACAAAAACAGAGCAACTATCTTTAGTGATTATTTTGAGGAAAAAGGACAATTTTACAGTGTTACATATTTCCATTCCAAGTATGGCACATTTCTCCATTTAGTCTAATCTAATTTTATTTCCTTCAGTAGTGTTTTTTTTTTTCATTTTATTTATTTGACAGAGAGAGAGATCACAAGTAGGCTGAGAGGCAGGCACAAAGAGAGGAGGAAGCAGGCTCCCTGCTGAGCAGAGAGCCCGATGTGGGGCTCGATCCCAGGACTCTGAGACCATGACCTGAGCCGAAGGCAGAGGCTTTAAGCCACTGAACCACATAGGCACCCTTCAGTAGTGTTTTTATAAAGTCTTTGGCCTATTCACATAAACTATGCGTATTTCTACGCTCTAAGTCTTGTTCCTTTGTGAAGATGTTTTCCTTTTAAACCATCTAGCTGATTAATGCTGTCCAACAGTTAGCAACAGTTTTCATATATCTTAAATCAGACTACCTTACTCATATTAGTACTAAATATTTTTATTTTGTTTATCTAAATAAAATTCTATTTTATTCTAGAGGTTTTCATTTGCTTGTTTTTTTAATAAATGAAGAATTATTGTTTTGATCTTCGCATACACATGGAAGAATACAGCAGAGAATTTTTATATGCTCTAAAAATATATAAGGAAATGAAATTTTAACAAATCAGATATTTTAGTAAACATGCAATACTTCCCTATTGTATACCTCCAACTACTGTTTAATGTTTCATCACCTGTTCTACTATACCTATTTATATTTTTAAATCTCAATAATCTCTGTGCCACCTCCATACTGGCCTCAGTTAATGTTAGTTTCCATTCAACTACTTGGTCCCAGCATGGACACACAACCTTCCCTTACTAACCCACAGCAAAGCTGAGGCCGTCAACTTTCTGATGGTTCAAGTTTTCCTTTTCTTTTCTTTTTTAAGATCTTATTTATTTATATGAAAGAGAGAGATCACAAGTAGGCAGAGAGGCAGGCAGAGGGAGAGGGGAAGCAGGCTCCCTGCTGAGCAGAGAGCCCGATGCTCCATCCCAGGACCCTGAGATCATGACCTGAGCTGAAGGCAGAGGCTTAACCCATTGAGCCAGCCACCCAGGAGCCCCCTGCCGGTTCAAGTTTTAACAGAAGACTATTAAGAGCACAAAATTACTCAGATGGCTAGTAAAACTAGTCCAAAGCCCATGGCCCAAGCCTTTTACAGGGCTTTCCTGCACTGCTCCCTATGATATCCCCCAGCCAAGACCACCTGCTTATCTATCATCCCATCTGCCTACCCACCAGAGGGCCTATCCCCCCTCCTGCCAAAAGGCAGACTGATCATTAGCACTTGTCCAGCTTTACTCCAAGGTAGAAAAATGCAGAGATAAAAGCAGCTGAATGCCCTAAAAAATAGGTGGCAAAATGAAGCGGGGAAAACGGGCATTCCAGCTCTGTCTGCAATGGAATTCAGATAAAGTATAAAACACACATTAATTTTCCAGTGATAATCTGATGGTCTAATTATGGGTGTGCAAAAGGAACCCACCACAGGTTACAAAATGTAGTTACTTTTAATTTTGCCCACAAATCAATCTGGTAACACATATAGCATTCACGAGATCAAATGAAACTTATTCACCATATCATAAAAAGAAAATTATTTCTAAGCCTCTAATTCACTTGCATATGTACATGAATATGACAACCTTAAAAACATATTAAAATGATAAAGAAAAACTTACTAAAATCAATAGTCAGCATTAAGAAGTTAAAAGCCATACTAACCTAACTTTTAAAAGTTTTCACAAAAATAAAGCTAAAGTTTTAAAAAAAGAATCTTGAATAATATAATAATTTGCATATTTATACTGTACAGGAATTTTATTTACTTTTGGCTTTATTCATGGGGAAATCCTCTAAGGTAAATGCAGATTTATTCTGATACAGCAAAACAACAAATTAGGCCACATAATTTATGTCACAGTAGTACAATGTTTAAGAACATGATTTGGGGGGGCGCCTGGGTGGCTCAGTCATTAAGCACCTGCCTTCATCTCAGGTCATGATCCCAGGGTCCTGGGACTGAGTCCTGCATTGGGCTCTCTGCTCAGCAGGAAGACTGCTTCTCCCTCCTCCCACTCCCCCGTTTGTGTTTACTCTCTCACTGTCTCACTCTGTCAAATAAATAAAAATCTTTTTTTTTTCTTTAAAGATTTTATTTGGGGCACCTGGGTGGCTCAGTGGATTGAGCCTCTGCCTTCAGCTCGGGTCATGGTCTCGGGGTCCTGGGATCGGGTCCCGCAGCAGGCTCTCTGCTCAGCAGGGAGCCTGCTTCCCCCTCTCCCTCTGCCTGCCTCTCTGCCTACTTGTGATCTCTCTGTCAAATAAATAAATTAAAAAATCAAACAAAATAAAGATTTTACTTATTTGTCAGAGAGACAGAGAGAGAGGCGGAGAGCACAAGCAGGAGAATGGCAGAAGCAGAGGGAGAAGCAGGCTCCTCGCTGAGCAAGGAGCCTGATGTGGGACTCGATCCCAGGACCCCAGGTTCACAACCCAAGCTGACGGCAGACGCTACCCCACCTGAGCCACCCAGGCAACCCAAATAAATAAATAAATAAAATCTTAAAAAAAAAAAAAAGGAACATGATTTGGGGGTTACAGTGCACTGGGTTTGTGTCCTCACTTTACCAAGTTACTGAATTGTGTCTTAATTTTTGTAGTTAATGAACCATACCGATTAATTACTCTAAAGAAGTTTTCTCAGGAGGCCTGGGTGGCTCTGTCAGTTGGGCGTCTGCCTTTGGCTCAGGTCACAATCCCACGGTCCTGGGATCAAGTCCCGCATCAGGCTCCTTGCTCAGTGGGGAGCCTGCTTCTTCCTCTGCCTGCCTCTCCCCCTGCTGTGTGCGCGTGCACGCGTGTGCACGCTCTCTCTCTCTGACAAATAAATAAAATCTTAAAAAAATAAAGAAATAAAAAAGTTTTCTCTATACTATTATCTCCAAAATAATACATATAGAGGGCAACTTCTGCCAGATAGTATTAAAAACCTGGCTTAAGAGACCTGAAATTCTAAACACATGACTTAGTACTATTTTCAGGATACTATGCACTGGACACAATTGTGTAATTCACTAAACCACTACAGTCTCTATATAAAATACCTGAAACTACTCCACTATGGGATGTCCTCATCAAGAAAACTATATTTTTATGCATATAGCAAAATACATCCAGCCTGTTATGAGTGTACTGAAGACTGTCAAAACTGTCACTCTGATCTGTATGTTCTTGGCTTTCTACAATGAACACAAATTACCTGAGAAATAAAGACATAATAAAATAATAAAATAAAAAATTTAAAGACATTATTTTGCAGAGGATCAAAAAATAGATACCACAGATATTTCCAAGTAATATTTATCTTTCCAAATTTGGGAAATGCCAATTCACTTTAAGAACAAAAAACAAAGTATATTGTGAATGGCTGTTAGCTAAACAGCCCAGTACCCAACAGAGTAAGGAACATTTTGTTGTTGTGGCCCAATAGAGTGTTATGTACTAAATTCAAATGAAATTGTATTTTCCCTTTCAGCTTATTATCTAAAGTCAATTTTTAATTTAAAACAGTTAAATACTTCAACAGTATAAGCATAATTTTGTGGTCCTAGGCATAAACAAGATCAACTCTAAAGGCAGCAACTAAAAAAAAGACTTGTTTCCCTCTATGGGCCATTGAAGGACTATTAGACAAAGAGTTGTGAATCAGAGACACAGACATTTGAGAAGGTCCAAAAACAGAACACAGTGCTTTCTTCAGCACGGCAAAGCGGTTAAAGGTACCTAACACTGCTAGCTTCTGAAAAAAATAAGCACTATATGTGAGAACCTTGTTAAGGGTCCAAGAGAAAGGCTTTAACTTTCTGGTGGCTTGTATTTCTAAGTAACAGTGTAGAAAAATGAAAGCAGCAACAAAAACAGCTGTTGGTATAGACTGAATAATGAAAATCAAAAATTGTGGTGAGTTAAAATTCACAGGAGAATTGACTACAGAATTTGACCAGAAAAAAAATCAATTTAAGAAATTGCCCAGAAGAGCCTTTCAACATGTTATGAACACTCAACACTGCAAAGAATGCTCTCCAAACAAGTAACAGCAATTACTGTATTTCCCTCCTCAGTGGACATTTGAAACAGACTAAACTTTAATAAAATTACATCGACCCTTTTATATTTTCACAACATAGTTGCATACTCTGAATTTTTTAAAAATATGCACGTTCTACTTCTTTACCTTTTTCATCTTCATTGGACAATTGTTTTTCCATCCACAGCTCTTTGACTTTCTCCCTTAGACCTGTGCTTTATTTCCAGGTCACAAAACTAAAACATTTATAGAACTAAAAGCATAATAAAACTAGATAAGCATGATTTATAACCATTTTAAAACTAAAAATTTATAAACTAAAGGACTGTAAGCCAAATAGGACAAGAAATTGCAGTTGAGTATGATCTGTAGCAGTCTTAACCATGAAACTGTAAAAAATCCTTTACAAACTTTAACAGAACACAAACTATTACCTATCCTACTAAAAGTACCAAGGACTCTTCCTCTGAAGTTTTAAATATTTTCCAACAAAATGCATTAAATTTCCCATCTGTCTTGATCAGGTTATTCTAAAAAAAAAAAAACCCATTTCTTAAAAAAAAAAAAAAGGTCTGTATAATTGAAGTATAGAGTCTTTGTTTAAATAAATCTTATAGGGCGCCTGGGTGGCTCAGTGGGTTAAAGCCTCTGCTTTCGGCTCAGGTCATGATCTCAGGGTCCTGGGATCGAGGCCCGCATCGGGCTCTCTGCTCAGCAGGGAGCCTGCTTCCCCCTCTCTCTCTGCCTGCCTCTCTGCCTCCTTGTGATCTCTCTCCCGCTGTGAAATAAATAAATAAAATCTTTTAAAAAAATAAATAAATAAATAAATAAATAAATCTTATAAACCATGAAGCATATTTAGGAAATCAAAATTCACCTCTTCTTGCATAACTGGAGTCCATATCTTTAAACTGTACCACAACAAAGTCTGAACACTTGAACAAAATACTCTCCATTATTTCTTCACGTTTTGGCCCCGAAGTGGATTCCATACTTTTCTCATGTGCAGCATCAAGTACCAAGTCACACTAAAATGAGAAGCATGAGTAAATATTCAAAATATTTATAAAATAAAATATGACAGGGACTCTTTAGCACATCAAGGTACTATTTTTTATGTCTTTGACAAAAATAATCTATCTCAAAAGAACCTTATAATCATACCTTTCTCTCAGAAATATGACCTACTATTTATTCCATCACTCAAAAATCCTCTTATCTAAAAGTTGGTCCTTGCTACCAGTCATTAATGGTAATGATGAAGAAAATAATGAACTACTCAATCCCTCTTCTAGCCCCCAATGCTTAAAAAGGTCAAGATATTTTAATAAGCACACAGAGCAAGTTTAATTAAACAAACTGGTCTATAAAATAATCAGTATTTGAAACTAAAGAGCAAAATCAAAGTGTAAATTTTAAAAAAATGCTTTAAAGAGTATGAAAATGTGAGAAATATGCCCACCAAAAAGGAAAAGAGTAAAAATTACCTTAGGACTGTATGTTTTAAAAACTCCTTCATATATACCTCCGTTTTTCACTTGTACTTCACATTTGGATCCCTAGAAACATACAATTAATTTATCAAAGAAACGGTGTGCTACCCAGTCAGGAGGAATAATTGTTTTCATTTTACTTTTTATATAGCTCACCAGGCTTCATTCAGCATATTAGGTATTCACTGACAGAACAATAAATTCTAAAACATTAACAATACACTGAATTCTCAGAATTCCTCAAGAGGCCCTGCTCAGAGTTTGCAGTATAAATTTAAATACTGAAGTTAAAATATTTTTGATTCTGGTTTTATGAGGTGACAAAATAATGCACTAAAGACAATTAACTACTACTATTATTTTATACATAGCAGGGTTAACAAGAATGCTTTTATAGTGAGTCACAATAGTTTGGATGGAATTCTATTTTTTCTAAATAATCCTGATTAAATATGACCTAAGAAATGTTACTTTGAAAATCATTCACCTACATTTTAACATCATGAAATTACTTTACTGTACACTCCCAAGGCAGTTTCTCCCCAATAATGTGGTAACTTACAACAACTGATGTAAGTATATGAACCATCCTCATATTTGCATAGATTCCATCAAAAGAAATCTGGAATATTAAGAAAAAACAGTATTAGCAATTAGTATTTATCCTTGTATATATATTAAAGTTAACATTTGGGCGCCTGGGTAGCTCAGTGGGTTAAAGCCGCTGCCTTCGGCTCAGGTCATGATCCCAGGGTCCTGGGATCGAGGCCCACGTCGGGCTCTCTGCTCCACATCGGGAGCCTGCTTCCTCCTCTCTCCTCTCTCTCTGCCTGCCTCTCTGCCTACTTGTAATCTCTCTCTGTGTCAAATGAATAAATAAAATCTTAAAAAAAAAAATAAAGTTAACATTTATTTTGTTAAAAAATGTTTAGTTAAGTTTATAATACCTTACATGCATTAGAGAAAGACTTGCTTTACTACGATCTTTTGTTTCTTTAGAGAAAAGAAGCTTAAGTTTTCAACAGTGAAAACAGTCATCTAACAATGTTTTGACAACATGCGATACAAAAAAGCAAAAGTGAACTTCTATATATAAGGAATGACAAAACCATAGAAACAGAGGACAGATCAAAGGCTGAGGAGCAGAGGGAGGAGGGATCACTACAAAATGGCATGAGTGATTTTTCAAGGTGAGAGAACTGTCTCATTATCTTGACTGTGGTGGTGGTTACACAACTGTATGCATCAAAACTCAAAGACCTGTACACTAAATAGGGTTAAGCATACATAAATAAATAAATGGGGTGTAGGCGAAGGCACCTTTGTCAAAGACCCTTGACTATCTTTTCTTAGCATATATCAATCAATGATAGTGCTCTTAGGTCTCATCAACCACACCCACTCCTTATTACATACTATATAAGCTTGTGTCCTTCTCATTCAAAATAAGAATATCTGTCCAGTAATGGCAAAATCTGAAAGATCAACACCAGTTTCTCATTTATTTTTTCCATCACATGGAACTGCCCTTCATGCCCAGTTTAATTTTATTGATAAAGTTCTAAAATTTAAAACAAGAAGGCCCTTTCCAAGGGAGAAAAATGGAAAGACTTAAAAGACGGCATTAATTCAAAATCAAAACCCCAAAGAACTTTGCAAACTCCAGTCCTGGTGTTCCACTTACCTTTTTGGGTGTTATTCATTTAGATTTGCCTTTAGCCATTTATAAAACAACAAATGACTTATTACTTTGCATGAAAAATACTATTTACAGATAATTTTACATTTTATATGTAGAATCATGTCTAAAAACAACACATATAGCTAATAATTTTATACCAAACAGTACCGAGGTATAAAAGTTATATGAGATATAAAACCCAAGATTTCTTTTCGCTTTGGCTTTGGTCTATGGTTCAGATATAACATTTTAGTTCCAATTCTTCCAAACAAGTGACATTAAAATTACTCACCGTGGATTGAGGCAGTCCTTTGCTGTTTCGAGCTCTGAAAAAATTAAACGTTTATTAATTTCAACAGGCTAAACGAGCTAAAAAATTTTCAAATTTAAATTTTATAAATATTTTCGGGCGCCTGGGTGGCTCAATGGGTTAAAGCCTCTGCTTTCGGCTCAGGTCATGATCTCAGCGTCCTGGGAGTCCTGGGATCGAGGCCCGCATCGGGCTCTCTGCTCAGCAGGGAGACTGCTTCCTCCTCTCCCTGTCTCTCTGCCTGCCTCTCTGCCTACTTGTAATGTCTCTCTCTGTGTCAAATAAATAAATAAAATCTTTTAAAAAAATTTTATAAATATTTTCAAATTTAATCATCTTATAATTCCATTTGAATATAGCACAGCCAATCTACGGGGAAGGCTCATCTAATATTAAGTATAAAGGCTATCCAAGAATGGTTCCCTCTGTGCTTTGATGGCTCAGAGACCCAGAACAGGTATGGATCACGGGAGGGAGAAAGGAGGAAGGAATGTAAATAAAATAAAATAAATGAAAAAAAATACTAAACAATCTTCAGTCCCAAAGTAACCTATTGCTCTGTTACAGAAAATACTTAGGAATAAAACACAAATTCTACTCCTGATTTAACAGACATATTTATTGACTGACATCAAAGTCATCTCCTGTGTTTTTCTCTTGCCTCTAAAAATAGGCACTACGTTCACAACTGCAGAAAAACATGTGAAAATAAGTTAAATCATTCAAAGCACTTTCACTACTAAGTACCTCTGTCAGGATCTATGTAACAAATATTGTTCCCTGCCAATCCCCTACCTCTGAAACAATGCAGTACACCAAAGTCAGCTGTCAAGTTCTTTCCAGTAAGGTGGACTCAAGTGAATTTAGTTACAGAGCATAATTCAACCTAAGGCTTATTCCAGGGGAAAAGATTAGGCCACTGAAATGATAAAAACATTAATAACATAAAATGCAATATTATATTCCTCATAAACATTAATTACTCTGGAATAACAGAACTGGAATCTCTCTCTCTCTCTCTTATTTTTATTTTTAGAGAGACAGAAAAAGTGTGATTAGGGGAGGGGCAGTCGGAGAGGGAGAAAATCTTAAATGAGCTCCACACTCAGCACAGACCCAGACACAGGGCTCAATCTCATGACCCTGAGATCATGCTTAACTGACTGAGCAAGCAAGGCAACCCTGGAATCTCACTTTAATAAAATAATCAAAATACTCAAGTCACAAATTCAAAGAGAAGCACAATTCAGGTCTAAAAAGTCTTGTAGTATGAATGGTGCCAATTCCCAGTAAAATAGCACTGATTTTAGAACTCCAAGAACAGGGCTGGTTTGCTCTCCAACTCAGTCTCATCTAGAAAATAACATCTTAGACCAAAGCACCTCTGAAAGTCCTATTTCTCACGTTGATTCTGTAACTCTTTGCCTCACACACAGCACAGAAAAATTCCTGAACACAGAATAGGACTAATAATACCTTTTATAATACTATAAACCAGATACTATGGTAAGCACTATGTCAAATCTCTCACCCCTAACTTTACAGGTGAAGAAACTAGACCTTAGTTAAATATCTTGACCAAAAATCGTCTGGCTAATGAGCAGCAGAGCTGGTATTTTTTTTTTTATTTTATGTCTTTTTAAGATTTTATTTCTTTATTTGACAGAGAGAGATCACGAGTAGGCAGAGAGGCAGGCAGAGGGAGAAGGGGAAGCAGGCTCCCTGCCGAGGAGAGAGCCTGATGTGGGCCTCAATCCCAGGACCCTGAGCCAAAGGTGGAGGCTTAACCCACTGAGCCACCCAGGTGCCCCAGAGCTGGTATTTTAACCAGGTGATCCAAAGCCTAGACTTTTCATTTCTAGGTTATATTCTGCCTCTCTGAAATTGCATCACAAGGAATAATTTCATAATTAAACCTAACCACATTTTTACATTTTTTTCAAACATCATTTGAATTTATTGGGTTTTCTAATTATCTATAGTCTATAATCAAAGCCTACCCAAATGGCTAAAAATCCCGTTTAGGATTATCTTATCTTGGTGATTGCTGAGATGCCACAGTTAAAACTTAAACAAATGCCACCAATTAAGTACCTTTAAATTCATGTGGCATCTCCATAAAGCTATTTAAAGGAATTTACAGACCCTCTATAGAAGTCACACTATTTTTTCATTATAAAATTACATCTTTGACTAATAAAGAACTGTTTTGACAATCCAGTTTACTAAGCAGAACAAATCATTCAACAAAGAAAATAATAAAAGACTCACAGCAGTATAAAGTGGTACAGAGTGTAGAAAAAACAGATTTCCACTGACCAAACCAGAAAGTTGAATAACCAAGGGGAATGTTAGCATATCACAGTAGCGTTTTCTGAAGCTTAAGCTACAAGTTCAAATTCATTCTTCTTTTTTTTCTTTTGGGATCCATTTAAATTATGCTTTACTTTTGTTCTTTAGTATTTTGTAACAAAGCATCTTAATGTTTCTTATAGTAACAAAAACAGAATTTCAAACAAGCCAAGTCAATTAAGTGTCTGCCTTTGGCTCAGGTCATGATCCTGGGATCAGGCCCTGCAGGCAGAGAGCCTGCTTCTCCCTCTCCCACTCCCCCTGCTTGTGCTCTGTCAAATAAATAAAGTCTTAAAAAAATAAATTAAAAAAAAAAAAAGCCAAGATCACACTTTAGTCTTAAACACACTTATGATTAGATGGATTAGATTTAACAAAATAACCATGGCCAGGATTTTATGCTTTAAATAGTTATTGAATATGAAGTTAAGGTGTGATTCAAAATGCCAAATTAATATAAAGAAATTTTTTAAATAACAGTTTGTATTGCTTCAAAATAATACAAGAGGGAGAAAATAGCCACGGTTATAATGAAGTAAGACTGGCATGAGTTGCTAACCATTGAAACTAGGTGACAGGTGCGCAGGGGTTCAATACATCATACTGCCTGCTTTTTACAATTTCCTTAAGTTAAAAAAAAAAGAAGTACCTTCTGATATGATGCAATTGGAGCCCAGATTTAATCAAGATCTACTAGTTTACAGGAAACATGGTGTGGGAGAATATATTAACTGATACCATGAGGTTATGATCAGTTAAACCCAGAATGTGGTAAATCTGAAATAACAGTTTCTTCAACAAATAAATGGTAGGAGAAGAAAAAAAAAAAGCAGTGTAGAGGGAGGGAAAATTATAAATTTAAGGACACATATAAATCAAAAGCAAAGTGTGGCTTCTCAATTTCAAAACTTACTACAAAGCTACAATAATCAAAATAGTGTGGTACTGGCATAAGGACATAAAATCCAATGGAATAGAGAGCCCAGAAATAAATCCTCGCATATATGCTGAACCCTTACACCTTATAACATATACAAAAACTAACTCAGAATGGGTCAAAGATGCAAATTTAAGAGCTAAAACTATGAAACTCTTAGAAGAAAACAGAAGGAACAAGTCTTCATGACTTTGAATTTGGCAATGATTTCTTAACTGTGACACCAAAGTGAATAGACATTTAAAAAAAAAAAAAACAGTAGGGCGCCTGGGTGGCTCAGTGGGTTAAAGCCTCTGCCTTCGGCTCAGGTCATGATCCCAGAGTCCTGGGATTGAGGCCCACATCGGGCTCTCTGCTCAGCGGAGAACCTGCTTCCTCCTCTCTCTCTGCCTGCCTCTCTGCCTACTTGTAATCTCTCTCTCTCTGTGTCAAATAAATAAATAAAATCTTTAAAAAAAAAACAGTAAAAAGGACTACGTCAAAATTAAAAGCTTTTGTGCAAAGGATTATCGGAGTTATCAGAGTGAAAAGACTTTTCAGAATGAGAGAAGATACATGCATTTCATATAACTGATAAAGGATTCATTCCAGAATACATAAACAACTATAACTCAATAACAAAAGTACATACAACCCAATTCGAAAATGGGAAAAAGACTTGAACAGCACTCCTCCAAGAAGTCATACAATTAGCCAATAAGCACATGAAACGAAAAGATGTTCAACATCACCAGTCATCAGGAAAAATGCAAATCAAAACCACAATGAGCTACCACTTCACTCCCACTACTACAGCTATTATCAAAAAGACAAAAAATCACAAGTGTTGGCAAAAAATTGGAAACTTTTTTTCCAACTGGAAAAACATGAACCCTTCTGCACGACCTATGGGAATGTAAAATGGTGTAGCTACTGTGGAAGATAGTATGGCAGTTCCTCAAAAAATTAAACAGAATTACCATATGATCCAGCAATTACCACATCAGAAAATATACCCAAAATAACAGAAAGCGGGGATCTGGGGATGACTGGACAGCTCAGTCAGTTAAGTGTCTGACTTCAGTTCAGGTTATGATCCCAGGGTCCTAGGACTGAGCCCTACGCTGGGCTCCCTGCTCCGTGGGGAGTCTGATTCTCCCTCTCCCTCTGCCCCTCCCCGGTTTGTGCTTTCTCTCTCGTTCATTGTGCTCTCTCAAATAAATAAAATCTTAAAACAAAAAACCAAGAACTGTGATTTATTAACTTCTATCTACTTTATTATCCAAAATGTCTTTAATTTATTAAAATAAAAAAATTTCAATTCTACACAGCGTTGAACACCACCTTTTCAAGAAGCCTTCCTTGGATTACACCATCCCCATCAAATACACAGTGCTTTCTTCAATCTCCAGACTGGAATTTGACATAACTAGATTTGTATTATAGTTATGGTGATCTATCATATGCCCACTACTCAGGGACATCAACTGACCAAATGGTGCTTTTGTGCAAATCAGAAAATGATGCCTCATCCAGGGAGTCAAAGCCCCACATTAGAGAAAACAGTGTGATCAGCAGCCAATGCTTTTGTGAAAATCGGAAAAGGTACCAGAAATGGAGGCAGCCCCAAAGGCACATGGTGCGGCCAAAGAAACTCTGGATTTCAACATCCATTCATGTCCTCGGCCAAAAGCTCCTGGATGAAATAAAACCTAAACCAAGACTGGCAGACAGTGTCTTATACATCTTTGTAACATCTACCAAAATCAGCACAGAGGAACCATAGCTCACATACGACATATAATAAATATCTAATGAATTAATGAGCCCAGTCAAAAAGAAAGAAAAAGATGGAGAAAGATTTCAAAGTAATCATTACATAAATCAACGGTCAGCAAAATATAGCCCACAACCTGTTTTGGTTGAGATTCTGAGCTAAGTATGTTTTTAGGTAGGGAGGAAGATGGAAAGGGAAGGAGGAGAGAAGGGACAAGCCAAGAAGAATATGCAACAGAGAAGTTATATGGCCTATAACATCTAAAATACTAACTCTCTGGGTCATTTCAAGAAAAATCTGCTGACCTCTGCACTGAAAAAGTGGCTGCGATGTCAAGAACTGCAATTTAAAATATAAAGTCTACTGCTATTTTACATGAACCATTACTTGTAAAACAAATTTGACAGCTTATTACTTTTTTCATGGAAGTTTAATGTACACATAATTGAAAAATGTCATCAAAGTGCTCTCATTCTTATTTTTAAGCTTTACAATGGAATTGAGGATGATCCAAATTTTGAAAAAATCAAGGCATTTTAGTAACATCTGATGACCATACAAGCAAGTTTCACAAAGTCGGGGACTTTGTATTGACTGCTGAATCAAAAGCACCTAGCACAAACTAATGAAGGGGTAAACGGTAGATTATAAAATAGACTTGACAGATCACCTTGTGAATCTCATGAGAATCTTGATTAGAATTATAAAAAAATAAAATGATGAGACACCTGAACTGGAGGTTCTAGCCTGGGACATATCAAGGCAAGAAAAAGAAATAAGGGTCGCTTGTGTGGCTCCGTCGTTAAGTATCTGCCTCTGGCTCAGGTAAGGAAGGATCTCAGGGTCCTGGGATCGAGCCCCACATCAGGCTCCCTGTTCGACAGGAAGCCTGTTCCTCTCCCACTCCCCCTGCTTGTGTTCCTTCTCTCCCTATGCCTCTCTCTGTCAAAAAAAATAAAGTCTTAAAAAGAAAAAGAAAGGAAGGAAGGAAAGAAGGAAGGACAGATGGACGGATGAAAGAAAGAACAAAAGAAAGAACGAAAGAAAGGACGAAAGGAAGGAAGGAAGGTAGGAAAGAAAGAAAGAAAGAAAGAAAGAAAGAAAGAAAGAAAGAAAGAAAGAAAGAAAGAAAGAGAAAGAAAGAAAGAAAAGAAAAGAAAAGAAAAGAAAAGAAAAGAAAAGAAAAGAAAAGAAAAGAAAAGAAAAAAGAAAAGAAAGAGCAAGCAAGCGCGCACGTGTGTGCGCCTGGGTGGCTCAGTGGGTTAAAGCCTCTGCCTTCGGCTCAGGTCATGATCTCAGGGTCCTGGAATCGAGCCCCGCATCAGGCTCCCTGCTCAGCGGGGAGCCTGATTCCTCCTCTCTGCCTGCCTCTCTCTGCCTACTTGTGATCTCTCTCTGTCAAGTAAATAAATAAAAAAAAAAATCTTTAAAGAAAGAAAGAAAGAAAGAAAGAAAAGAAAGAAAGAAGAAAGAAAAGGCACCATGATTGGACAGAAAAAAGGAAAACTTTAATAATAAAGACAGCATGATCATTTATGCAGAAAATCCTAACAGAATCTGCAAAAAAGCTACTAGAAGAGCTTAGCAAAGCTAACTCAAAACGGATCAATGACCTAATCACAAAAGGGTTAAATGAAACTTTTAAAATAGGGGAGAAAATCTTTATAACCTTTGGTTAGACAAAGATTTCAGATAGGACAAAAAATGCAAACCATAAAAGCAAAAACTAAGGAATGAGACTCCATCAAAGTTTTAAGTATTCTCTCCTTTGAAGGACTGTTAAGAAAATTAAGTCAATCCACAGACAATATTCGCAAAAATGTATGTCTGATAATAGGTTTACACCCAGAATATACAAAGAACTCTTACAACTTATTAAGAAGATAAATAGCCCAGGGTGCCTGGGTGGCTCAGTGGGTTAAAGCCTCTGCTTTCGGCTCAGGTCATGATCTCAGCGTCCTGGGATCGAGGCCCACATCGGGCTCTCTGCTCAGCAGGGAACCTGCTTCCTCCTCTCCCTGTCTCTCTGCCTGCCTCTCTGCCTACTTGTAATCTCTCTCTCTCTCTGTCAAATAAATAAATAAAATCTTTAAAAAAATAAAAAAAGAAGAAGATTAATAGCCCAAATAGTGGGCAGAAGACTTACACAGTTGTTTAACCAAGTCTTAGTAAAATTAAAGCCTGATAATACTAACCACTAGGAAGAATGCCAAGCAACTGAAACTCTCACACGCCACTGGTGGAAAAGGAAATCTAGATTTCTTTTCCTGGAAAAGAGTCTGGCATTTTCTTATAAAGTTAAACATACTAGGACACCTGGGTGGTTCAGCTGGTGAAGCATCTGGCTTTGGCCCAGGTCATGATCCCAGGGTCCTGGGATCGAGTACCACACTGGGCCTCCCTGTTCATTGGGGAGTCTGCTTCTCTCTCTGCCCCTCCCCCAGGTTCGTTTTCCCTCTCTCTCTTTCTCTCTCTCACTCTCTCTCAAAAATAAAAATACCTTAGGGACGCCTGGGTGGCTCAGTCATTAGGTGTCTGCCTTCGGCTTAAATCAATCCCAGAGTCCTGGGATCGAGCCCCGCATCAGACTCCCTGCTCAGCAGGAAGCCTGCTTCTCCCTCTACCACTCCCCCTGCTTGTGTTCCCTCTCACACGCACGGTCTCTCTCTCAAATAAATAAATAATCTTTTTAAAATTTTTAAAAATAGGGCGCCTGGGTGGCTCAGTGGGTTAAAGCCGCTGCCTTCGGCTCAGGTCATGATCCCAGGGTCCTGGGATCGAGGCCCACATCGGGCTCTCTGCTCGGCAGGGAGCCTGCTTCCTCCTCTCTTCTCTCTCTCTGCCTGCCTCTCTGCCTACTTGTAATCTCTCTCTCTGTCAAATGAATAAATAAAATCTTTAAAAAAAAAATAAAATTTTTAAAAATAAAATAAAAATACATAAAAAGTAAAGTTAGACATACTAATACAACCTAGCAATCCCACTCCTAGATAATTATTCAAGACCAATGAATGTGAATGTTCAGAGCTGGTTTATTCACATAGCCAAATGTTCAAATGCCTATTACCTGATGAATGAATAAACATAGTGTGAAAGTACATCCTTAACAGAGAAATTATAGTAATAAAGTTAGAAATTATTGATACATGCTACACACAACATGGATGAATTTCAAAAGCACTGTACTAAAGGAAAGAAACTAGACACAAATGATCCCATTCATATGGACATTCTGGAAAGGCAAATCTATAGATACAGAATCAGATCAATGACTACCATGGGCTAAGGAAAAAGAAAGGATATTATAAAAGTACAGAGGGAACTTTAAAGGGTGGTATCTTAATTGTGATAGTGATTGCATGACTATACACATGCAATATATAACAAACATGAGTTTGTTAAAACTCAAAGAACTTTACATTGAATAGGATGAGTTTACTGCATATAAACTATACCTCAAAATCCTGCCACTCCCCAAACTAAAAGCAGATCCAAAGAAAAAAAACTCCTAACACATATACCTAAAAAAGGCTGACTTTTATAACAAAATTAATCTGATGTTAAAAATTCATTATACTGGGGCACCTGGGTGGCTCAGATGGTTAAGTGTCTGCCTTCGGCTTGGGTCATGATCCCAGAATCCTAGAATCGAGCCCCATGTGGGGCTCTCCCAGCTCAGCGGGGAGTTGGCTTCTCCCTCTCTCTCTCTGCCTCTCCCCACTTACGCTATGTCTTTCTCTCTCAAATGAATAAATAAAATCTTTTTAAAAATTCATTATATTGCACACTTAAATTTGGTGAATTTTACTATAAGTTATACTTCAGTAGTAAAGCTGATTACTTTTTAAGAGACACACAACTGGGAAAATTTGAATTGACTATACATTAAATAATACTTGAGAATTTTAATTTTTTACATGTGATGTTTTTATTTTCTTTTAAGTAATCTCTACCCCCAATGTGGGACTTGAACTCATGACCCTGAGGTCAAGAGTCACATGCTCCATGACTAAGCCAGTCAGGTGTCACTACATGTGTTGTTTTTAAAACTTTCATTCTCTTAAAGAGATACATACTGAAATACTGCTTTAAAATAATATAGGAACTACAGTAACCCAGAGAGTATGATGCCAACATAAGAACAGATAAAAGAGCAATGAAACAGCATTCACAATCCAGAAATAAATTCTTATAGTTATGGTCAAATGATTTTAAGAAGAGCCAAGACAACTTGGGGAAATAATAGTCTTTTCAACAAAGAGCACTGGCACAACTAGATATCCATATGTAAAAGAATGCAGTTGGACCTCTACCTCATACCATATATAAAAATTCGAAATGGATCAAATACCTAAATGTAAAGGCTAACTATAAAAACGCTTAGGAGGGACACCTGGGTGGCTCAGTTGGTTAAGTGACTGCCTTCAGCTCAGGTCATGATCCTGGAGTCCCAGGATTGAGTCCCACATCGGGCTCCCAGCTCCGATGGGGAGTCTGCTTCTCCCTCTGACCTTCTCCCCTCTCATGCTCTCACTCTCTCTCTCCCTCAAATAAATAAATAAAATATTTGAAAAATAAAATAATAAAATAATAAAATAAAAACTCTTAGGAGAAAAAAAAATAAGGGGTAAATCTTCAAGAGCTTGGATTTGGAAATGGATTCTTTTTGTTTGGTTGGGGTTTTTTTAAAGATTTTATTTATTTGAAAGAGAGAGACGGAAAGAGACAGCTTAATTTGCACATGAGCAGAGGGAGGGGAAGAAGCAGACTCCCGTGGCCCGACGTGGGGCCTGACATGGGGCTCGATCCCAAGACCCTGGGATTATGACCTAAGCTAAAGATGGTGCTTAACCAACTGAGCCACCCAAGCGCCCTTAGCAATGGATTCTTACATGGGACTCTAAAAGCACAAACAATCGATGAAAATATATGTGGAACTTGATCAAAATCAGAAATTTGGGGTGCCTGGCTGATGCAGTCAGGAGAGCATGCAACTCTTGATCTCAGGGCCGTGAGTTCAAGCCCCACACTGGTCACAGGGCTTACTTATTGGGGGGAAAAAAATCAAAAATTTTTTGCTGCAAAGGACATCAATAAAACAACAGCAACAAACAAACAAACAAACAAACAAAAACCACCCAAAACCAAAAACACCAAAAAAACCCCAGAAATATGAAGGGACTATGGATAAAATATGGAAGAGGTCTCAGATATCCCGCAACCCAGGAAACCAAAAGCACTAGGACTCCAGAGTGCAGTGCCTAAAAACAGAGGGCGTACCGTTCCAAAACCCAAAGGTCTACTCTTACTGCCTTTTAGACAGCTCGGTTTCAAATCCTAGGCCGGCCACTTACAATAACCCCAGAATGGTTATTTAACCACTCTGGTCCCCAATTTTCTTATCTCTAAAATGCTAATAAGAAAAGTCGTAAGGTTGGGGGTGGCTGGGTGGCTGGGTGGCTGGGTTGGTTGAGCATCTGACTCTTGGTATCAGCTCAGGTCATGATCTCAGGGTGAGGTGAGGAGATGGATATCAGTTTCCATGCTCAGTGGGGAGCCTGCTTCTCTCTCCCCCTTCGCCACTCCCCCTGCTTACGCTTGTTCTGTCAAATAAATAAATAAAATCCTTAAAAAAAAAAGATTCTCTCTTTCCCTCTGCCTCTCCCCCCACTCACATGTACTCTCTCTCAAATAAATAAATCTTTAAAAAAAAGTCAAAGGATTGTTGAGGATCAAATAATACTCAAAATGTACATACATATATGTATGTGTGCACACGCTCTCATTTGGACAAAAGTTATACTGTACACTTACAAAGTGCACCTTATTTTATGTCAATTAAACTTCATTAAAGGTGTAAAATAAAGTCTGGCACAGAGGAAGCACTCAAAAACTAGGTTTTTTAACTTTATATTTAACAAATATTTATTGAATGAGCAAGATGAATACACCCTTGCCTTCAGGCAGCTTACACTTCAGAGGTTATGTCTAGGACAGAAAGCTTAGAATATGTATTTTCATATGTATATTTTATCTGTTTCCTTCACTTGAATAAATAAAAACATACAAACAACCCAAGAGCACTCCTTTTTTTTTTTTTTTTTTTTTAAGTAGGCTCCATGCCCAACGTGGGGCTCAAACACATGACCCTGAGATCGAGAGTTGCGTACTCTACTGACTGAGCCAGCCAGGCACCTCCCCAAGAACACTCCTGATAACTGAAACACATTTAAAAATCTAGGTGAGAATAAAATTCCTTCCCTTATCATTTCAAAATTCAGGGGGGGGATATGCAATCTCTGTTGGTACTACCACCCATAATGTAATTATATAACTTTTTATTTCTTCACTTTTCACCATTCTGCTCATTCACTACCATCTTTCAACATTGTATCTATACATATCATTTGCTAGTTTCTACAACTATTTCAACAGGCCTGAGTAAATGCAATCAAAATATTTCATTGACCCAGATTTCTAGAACCAGAAACTGCTATCTGGATATAACTAATATTCTTTGACAGTTAGAAAGAATACTACATACCTCCAACCCCTTTCCAGTAAAAGCTGTAATAATGCTCTTCTCCTCAGGTATTCACATGGCCACCTGCTTGTTACTTAGATCTCAACTTAATGTGCCCTCCTCAGAAAGGCCTGCCCTGACCATATTATCAAAAGTGTTTCCCCAACATTTTAACACCCTGTTTTAGTACTTATTAATAACTAATATTTAGTGCATCATGGAACTTAATATCTGAAATTCTATTATGTGTTAATTTATTTACTTTCTGTCTCTGTCCACGTTCCACTCCCAGAATACAAATTCCATGAGGGCAAACACTTCTGTCTCCTTCACCACCATGTGCCCACAGCTAAACAGAGTCTGGCACACAGTAAATATTCTAAATTGTTGATTAAATTAAGCATGCAGTACAGTTTATGTGAATTATGACAAGTATCAACTAGTTTAATTTCTTTTTATAGTACAGAGTAACTACAGTTGTCAAGAAAAAGAACTAAAACCTAGAAATCTAATTCCAGCTCTTACAGTTAACTCACTTAGGTGAGTCATTTTGTTCTTCCCATTTCAGTTTTTTTATTAGAAAGGGAAAATCTATAACTAGTACTTATTGAACAACCATTTCCTCACTGAAAAGATGAGTAAAGCTAGGGTTTTTTTTTTTTTCTTTTTAGCAAACTAAGTGGACTGGCAACTCTAAATTCACACAAAACCACTGTCAGATTAATCCAGTTACATAATCATCTAGAATCAATGTTTCAAAACAACTACCATCCCCGTAAGAACTAATTTAACTTCTCTGCAAACTGCTGGGATTCAAATTCTAACCCTATCATCACTTCTAGCTCTGTGACTTTAACCTCATAACTTTAGCTCTTTGTGTCTCAATCTCAAATCTGTAAAATGGTGATAAAAATAGTACCTTCTCAAAAAGAAACAAAAACCAGTATCTGCACATAAGGTTATAAAAAATTAAATGATATTCATATAGACAGTCTGGCTTAAGAACAATGCCTGGCACATTAAATAAATGCTTAATAATTGTTGGCTTAATATAGTTATTTTCCTCATATTACAGCACAAACTAAAGCTGTAAAAAAAAAAATCTCTCTAGGGCACCTGGGTGGCTCAGGAGGTCTGCCTTCAACTCAGGTCATAATCCCAGGGTCCTCGGATTGAGCCCTACATCGAACCCATCAGGCTCCCTGCACAACAGGGAGCCTGCTTCTCCCTCTCACTCCGCCACTCACGTGCCTGTTCTCTCTCTCTCTCTCTCAAATAAATAAAATCTTTAAAAAGAAGTATCTCTTCAAATGAAGTTTTACTTAGAGGAAGGGATAAAGGGGCGGACTATAACATGAAGCCACACACAATTAGATACAACCTACACACACCAAAAGCTCCAGAGGACTCAGATAACAAGGAATTTTAGGGCTCAAGTTCAGTGCTATCCAATAGAACTTTCTATAATTAAAGGGGGGGGGGGGGTGCCTGGGTGGCTCAGTCGTTAAGCATCTGCCTTCAGCTCAGATCATGATCCCAGAGTCCTGGGATAGAGCCACATATTGGGCTCCCTGCTCAGCAGGAGCCTGCTTCTCCCTCTCCAGCTCCCCTGTGCTTATGTTCCCTCTCTTGCTATCTCGGTCATAAATAAATAAAACCTTAAAAAAAAGAAGTTCTATAACTGTACTGTCCAATATGATACCCCGAGGGTACATGTGATGCCTAAGCAACTGAAATATGGCGAGTGTGACTGAGGACTGAATTTAAATTTTAATTAACTTAATTGTAAATTTGAATAGCCATATGCAGATAATAGCCACCATATTTCAGTCCTCTCCTTGAGCTTCTTCAGCAAAAGGCCCTAACAACCTTCCAAACCAGTCATCATCCTCTCTAACACAACAAAAGTGCTTCCATACAGTAAACTCAAGTCTCTGTCCCAATGGTTTTATCCATTAATCTTTCCTGGGACCTCAAAACAACTTTAATCCCCTTCAAAAGACGACAAGTAATAATGACAAAGAGGGGAGAGTACAGGTGAGAAAAGATAAGCCATTACTACTAACGCTGAGTGACAGCTAAACAGGGCTCATTAAACTCTTCTATTTTTATATGTGTTGAAATTTTCTACTAAAAAAATTCTCATTCATATCTATTTCAAACTCACTTCATTCCTTCTCTAACTATAAGGGCTTCTAAATCTGTCTCCTCACTTTCAGTAAGTGCCTCCCCTACATTTCTTCTGCCACACTGTGAACCACATCTTTCTACACATACCATGTTGATAGCATCTTCTGCTTTAGGACAAACCTTGCTGGGAACTTTCTCTTCTCTTCCATGGCCTCACTGAAAACTGCTCATCATTCAAGATCCATCTCAACCCTCCTGTTTTTTTTTTCAAAATTTTTTTTCCTTACCGCCCACCCACAGCAGTCATTCACTCCCTCCTCAGTGCTACCGGTTTACACTATCTGCATGCCTGCCTTCTCTACTATACTGAGTAACCTTGGAAGCAGAGATGTTTCATTCATCTTTTAGGGTTTTAATTTGATTCTAGTTAGTTAACATACCGAGTTAATTTCAGGCATACAGTATAGTGATTCAAGAATCATTCATCTTTTGAACTGTCCCAGTCTCACAGCTTCAAATGTTTACCAAAAAGGGGCACCCAGGTGGCTCAGTCGTCAAGCGTCTGCCTTCCGCTCAGGTCATGATGTTCCCAGGGTCCTGGGATGGAGCCCCGCAGCCCCGCATCGCATGGGGCTCCCTGCTCAGCGGGAGGCCTGCTTCTCCCTCTACCACTCCCCCTGCTTGCGTTCCCTCTCTTGCTGCCTCTGAGTCAAATAAATAAATCTTAAAAAAAAAAAAACTCTTAAACTGAATTAATGAACAGTACATACAACCTCAACAAAATGCTAAGCTGCTAACCCATCCAGCTACCAACAAGCACTTTTGAGCCTTAACTTCCTCATGTAGTTTCTACCAATTTCCAAAAATGCTAATAACAGCTAAAAGTTAGAGTACTTACTACATACCAGGCACTGATTTAAGCACTTTACAGGTCCAATTCGTTTAATACTCATCATCCCCATTTCACAGAGGAAGAAACTCAAGCACAAATGAAATAGCCAGCCTTATGTCACAAAGAAAGGAGCTGGGGTGCTAAATAAATTGTTGTATGACTTTGGACAAGTCATTTAAAGTGCCTGCTCCTGTGTAAAATAAAGAAGATGAGTCATGATGATCTGAAACGCAAGCTTCCAATTTTAAAATTCACATTTGTGGTAAGGGAATAGGATGCCAAATAGAAGGAACACTGATCTGTGAAAAGAAAAAGTAATTTTAGGCGTTCTCCATAAAATAGTTTGAGGGAAAATGTCAATCTTTATTCTTGTATTTCATAGCAAGCTACAATAGAAAAACATGGAAATGTTCTCAATTAAGAACACTAACATATGGGGCAAGCTAAGTTCTACAGGAGTTAATAAAAAGAAAAATGAGATTTGTTTCAATGGAAGACTTAGGCTAGATCTAAAGGATCTAAGGATGAGGATAAATACGAGGAAGTGGAAAAGCAGAAAAACGATGGAAGAGCAAAGGGAATGAAGGCTGAGCTTGGTACCTGCAGAGGAGACCATACTGATTTAAATGGGTCATGTTTTGAAGAGCTGATGAAAAAACAGGACCAAAAAGATAAAATGTGGTTTTATAAAGGGTCACCAAATGCCCTGTTTTTATATGTCCCAGGGTTTAATATAAAAGCAAAAAAAAAGAGTGTATGTGGCATGCAAAGCCTAAGTCATTACTAGAAAAGTCTGCCAATCCCTAGGTTAGATCATGGAAAGCCTTAAAGGTGAGGAGGACCTTGGGCTTGGGAACAGGGTGATTTCCGAACAAAAGAAGAATTTAACTCTACTTAAGCTGGAGCGCTTGGGTGGCTCAGTGGGTTAAAGCCTCTGCCTCCGGCTCAGGTCATGATCTCAGGCTCTCTGCTCAGAAGGGAGCCTGCTTCCTCCTCTCTCTGCCTGCCTCTCTGCCTACTTGTAATCTCTCTCTCTGTCAAATAAATAAATAAAATCTTAAAAAAAAAAGGTAAGCTAATCTGGTGGACAAAATTAATGTGTTGCAGTAATTAAGAATAAAATGTATGATCGCCTAAAATGATGATCTGGCCCATACACATAACTGCAGCACTAATTTCCCTAAAGTCAGCAATCATTTCCTCAACTACTAATCCCTTCTCTCTGGGAGACTAATGTGTGCTAAGTCTTATTCAGCGTGTCCTAGCCCCAGGGCTATGCAGCCTCTAACATGACTAAGACAGGGAGAGTGGAGAAGTGGGTTCTATACTAATTTTCCTATAGAAACATCGTTAAGTGGTTTTTGGATTCTTAGTTCAAACCGCAAACGCCTTCTCAACCCATGATATATACAATACTTAAGTTCAAATTAATTATGGGTTACAATCGACAATCTGACAAAATAGGCAGGTGCAGAAAACTAACCACTATTTATAACACTGTTTTCAGGTTTTAAAATAAAAATCATGAACTGTTAGATCCAGGCTCATTTATAAATAAATATAACTGCCAGGACTAACGCATGGATAACTGAAGGCATTTTATGGCTAACAATGACTGAATTGTTTTCATTGATTTTTATCGGTTTTGTCATAGAACTATACTAGAAGCAGTGGAGCACAGTTATTAAAAGCAAAAGCTCTGAAGTCTCACAAGGTTAGAATCTCAGCTTCATCACTTCCTAACTCTTTGACCTTGGGCAAGTTCCTTAATTTCCCTGAACCACGACTTCCTCATTTGTAAAATGGATATGGCACTGCCAACCTGACAGGCTGACCTGTTCTAAGGATTAAAGGATATATAAGTAATGGACTTGGCACAGTTCCTGAAACCTAATAGGCACACGATAAATGGTAACTATCATTATATAAATAGAAAGTTCTCCATAAACTGTTTTCACATCACAGACACCTAAAACTTTTTTCAGAAAAATGGCTGCTACTACTACTACCACTCGACTCAGAAATGCTAGCTTTTTCCTAACACATTTTAGACAGGAAAAAAGGTTTTATCAATAGAGGTTCTTATTCTCTAACCTTTTAGATTGGGTTAAATGCAGTTGGGTTAAATTGGGTTAGATGCAGACTTCTGATAACATTTACAGACTATAAACAACTAAATACTATATCTGTCACAAATGCAAATCCTCACTTTCTTCTCCATTGTTCATCCTAAGGAGCCTCTGAAGTACATTCCTTCACCAGGTGAAGCAAATTCCTGGTCAATTAAAATAAGAAACTAATTGTAATTTTCCTTAAATCCATCACCAGGGCCTCCTGGGTGGCTCAGTCAGTTAAGCATCTCCTTCACCTCAGGTCATGATCCCAGGATCCTGAGATCAAGTCCCACATCCAGCTCCCTGCTCTGTAGGAAGCCTGCTTCTCCCTCTCCCATTCTCCCTGTTTGTGCTCCGTCTCTCACTGTTGTCTCTGTCAAATAAATAAATAAAATTAAAAAAAAAAATCCATCACCAGTTTTCTTCTGCTCTCATTTGCAGACCTTTTCAGAGATCCTAATACAACAATATTAAGTCGTTCTGTTTTGCCACTTTCTAGCTGAGTAAATTTAAACAGGTACTTAACTTCTCTGGGCCTTACCTTCCTCACAGGTAAAATGGGACAGGGCAACAGGTTATCTAATATGATTGTGTGATAAACAAGTAAGAAAAAAATATATGTATGTATACATGTGTATATTTACATTAACTGTATATGCCCAAGCAAAAAAGGAAGCTCAAGGCAGGTTTCACTCAGTAACTTTTCCCCCTCCCTTTCAACTGTAACCCTACTCGGCTTTCATAAGCTTAGACCACAAGGATTCTCAAACCTACTGATTTCTGTGACTAGCCAGTGGCTACCCCTAACAAATTAGGAGTAAACCATTAGCAACATACTAGACTACTCAGGGCCCCTGTCTGGCTCAGTTCATAGAGACCAGACTCTTGATCTCAGGGTTATGAGTTCAAGTCCCACAGTGGACACAGAGCTTACTTAATTTAAAAAAATACTAGGGGCGCCTGGGTGGCTCCCTGCTCTCGGGGAGTCTGCTACTCTCTCCCTCTGCCCCTCACCCAACTCGCACTCTCGCTCTCTCTCAAATAAATGAAACCTTTAAAAAATAAAATTTAAATTTAAAAATATTAGACTACTAAAAAAATACTAGACTATTCATAAGAAGGCCTATCTTCTGATGAAAGCAGCATGTTTTCTTCCCCTTATCTAAAAGACTTACTTCCAATATTCTGTAAGAAAGAGGCAAGCATTAACAACTCAAACATATGAGGAGGCAGTTTGACTTTCTGCCTTGTCTGTCTCCCCCCACTAGAAGGTAAGCTCCAGGGTCCCCTGGGTGGCTCAGTGGGTTAAACATCTGCCTGCGGCTAGGTCATGATCCCAGGGTCCTGAGGGGTCCTGGAGGGTCCTGGGATCGAGCCCCACATCAGGATCCCCGCTCAGCGGAGAGCCTACTTCTCCCTCTCCCTCTGCCAGCTACTCCCCCAGCTTGAGCGCGCGCTCTCTCTCTCTGTCAAATTAATTAATTAAATTTAAAAAAAAAAAAAAGGTATGCTCCAGGAAGGAAGAGACCTCATCTGGATTGATTACTATGGTATCCCCAGGGCCTGGAAAATGAGATAGTCAAAAGAATAGTTTTAACTAAGGTATGCCTATAAAATAAATGCCATGTTCCTTTTTGAGATGACAGCTTTTCCTTGACAGAGTAAACTCATCTGCTTAACAATGAAACCCAGGCTCATACAGTCAATAAGGAATTTACCACTTATTAAGTATGCTAAGTTGTACAAGGCACTTGTCCCTGTCCTCAAGATGCTCTAAACCTAGAAGGCAATACAAATACAGAAGCTCTTCTACTTCCAAACAAGTTAGAGCTCAAATAGTTCCTTTTCACCAAAAAATGCTATATAAATGGCAAACAAGCATGTGAAAGGAAGTTCAGTATCATTAGGCATTAAAGAAATGTAAATTCAAACCACAATGAAATACCACTAGACTGCCTGAAATTAAAGATTAACATACCAAGTGTTGCCAAGGAATTAGAGCAATTAAAACATCTCAGACACTGCTGAGGGGAATACAAAACAGGACAGGACTTTAACAAACAGTTTGGCAATTACTTTTAAAACTAAACAAACACTTGTCATACAACTCAGCAATCCCATTTCTATGTACTTACCCAAGAGAAATGAAATTGTCATGACCACACAAAACCTATACACAAATATTCATAGCAGTTTTATTCATAATAGCCCAAACTGCAAACAACTGTCCAAACTTGATGAACTGTGGGGAAGAAACTATTATAGGCAGTAACACAAATGAATCTCAACCCATTATTCCACATGAGAGAAGCTAATCACAAAAGGCTGTATACTGTATGATTCCATTTATATGACATTCCAAAAAAGACAAAACTATGACGATAGGAAAAAGATCATAACTGCCAGGGTTAGGCAAAGGGGACTGACTGATAAAAGGCACAAGGAAACTTTCAAGTGACACTCCACTTGTGGTGGTGGCTCCAAGGCTCTGTTTGCGAAAACTCCAGAGCTATACACTAAAAAGGGTGAATTTTATGTAAATCTTATTTTAACATAGCTAATTAAAATGCAATCTACCACAGTAAGGAATAACTGTCTAGCGGTCTGAGCTAAACCACAGCACACTGAGCAATACATTTTTTAAATCTCTTGTGTATCATCCACATATTTGGACAGGAGGAGGTTTTGAGGACAGACTCAATATATGAACATTCTACCCAGCATCTTTTCCCAAAACACCTTTTCTAAGAAACCTTCTCTAGTGTCATGGGAGCTACCTGAGACCCTGTACTCAATGACCATGAACCTAGAGCATGATCTGCAAGTCCTGACACAAGTTTCAGTAGCACTTTAACTACTTTAGCTTTCTCCCAAATCAGCATGGTTAGCTGCAAACTTCCAAGTTTTTCCATTTCATTCATTAATTATCTTTATTTTTGGCTGATTATTACTGACTAAACATGGTACTTTCGGTTCTCTGTCCTTCAGGATAATTCATCCTATCCCCAGCCATCATTTTCCTACTAATTTTTTTAAATCTCTCATTTCCTTAAGTTTACTTATTTAAGTAATCTCTACACCCAACGTGGGGCTTGAACGACACTGACATCAAGAGTCACACGCTTGGGATGCCGGGGTGGCTCAGTTGGTTAAGCATCTGCCTTCAGCTCAGGTCATGATCCCAGGGTCCTGGAATGGAGTCCCACATCTGGCTCCTTGCTCAGCAGGGAGCCTGCTTCTCCTTCTGCCTGCCACTCCTCCTGCTTATGCTCTCTCTCTCCCTGACAAATTTAAAAAAAAAAAAAAAAATCTTTAAAAAAAGAGAGTCAGGGCGCCTGGGTGGCTCAGTGGGTTAAAGCCGCTGCCTTCGGCTCAGGTCATGATCCCAGGGTCCTGGGATCGAGGCCCACGTCGGGCTCTCTGCTCAGCGGGGAGCCTGCTTTCTCCTCTCTCCTCTCTCTCTGCCTGCCTCTCTGCCTACTTGTAATCTTTCTCTCTGTGTCAAATGAATAAATAAAATCTTTAAAAAAATAAAATAATAAAAATAAATAAATAAATAAATAAAATAAAGAGAGTCACATGCTCTGTTGACTGAGCCAGCCCAGGTGCCCCAATCTCTCATTTCTACCATAATTAAATGTTTTCTTCTGACTGGCACGGTCAATACTGCTGCTGCACTTGTTGAAAATGACAGCTTTAAGAAAAATAAACTAAACACAGAAAATTTAAAAGCAACAGGGATGGTTGACTATGAAATGACTACAGTCCCCCCCCCCCAAAATATCAACCATCTGATGGTAGCGTTAACCCACTTCTGTTCTGGGGAGTAGCTATGCTCCTGAGTTCATTCTAAAGAGAGTTTGTAAGGGGAGAAGCTGCTGCCCTTAAATATAAGGCACTATGCATTCAGTACCACAGGAATGATACCTGCCAAAAGCTACAGCAGCACAGGAGAAACCACATTTTCCCAAGGTAAATATGGTGAGACTGCAAGAGAAGATCTGCCATTAAAGACCTATGTTGAAGAGGATGAGAGGACTACATTGGCATAATTTGATTTATGCTGGAGAATAAATACAGTGCACAGTCTGCAGAGGGACTTGGCAAGCCAAACAGTCTGGATTTGATTCAGCTAGTAATGAGAGCCGCTGAAAGTTTCTCAGTAGAAAAGTGGGCAAATGAAAGATGTTTGGGGGAGATTCTTATGGCTATGGAGTATGGAATAAGTATCTGGACATGGAGAGACCAACTGGGAAGCTTGCTAGGCTCCAGTCAGCAGATAACCTCTGGTGCCCATGATATAAAGACTCCCCTCACCTCCTCTACCCACATTTCTTCCCTGAAGTCAAATGAAATCTCAGAATCCTCCACACAGGGGGCCTGGATGGCTCAGTCAGTTAAGCTTCTGCCTTTGGCTCAGTTCATAATTCCAGGGTCCTGGGATAGAGTCCTCCCTGCTCAAGTAGGGAGTCCGATTTCTCCCTCCACCCCTCCTCCCACTCATTTTCTCAATCTCTCTCCTTCTCCCAAATAAATAAATCATAAAAAAAAAAAAAAGACGAATCCTCTACATAACACTCCAATCATTCAGAATTGGCATATCAGGTAAAACCTACTTGCCATGTAGGATGAGTATCAGAAATGGATAGTCAGAGACGAAAGGAAAAGAAACCTTGGCAGAAACAGTAGAGAAACCTCATTTATTAAGAACTAAAGAGTGCACCTGCGTGGTTCAGTCAGTTAAGCATCCGACTCTTGGTTTCGGCTCAGGTCATGCTTTTGGGGTCCTGGGATCAAACCCCGAGTCAGGTCAGGCTCTGTACAGAGTCTGCTCGGGGTTCTCTCTCTCCCTCTGCTCCTTCCCCCTCCCACATGCTCTCAATTTTTTTTTTTTAAAGATTTTTATTTATTTGACAGAGAGAGAGAGATCACAAGTAGGCAGAGAGGCAGGCAGAGGGAGAGGAGGAAGCAGGCTCCCTGCTGAGCAGAGCCCGATGCGGGCCTCCATCCCGGGACGCTGAGATCATGACCTGAGCCAAAGGCAGAGGCTTTAACCCACTGAGCCACCCAGGTGCCCTCAAATAAATTTTTTTTTAAAAAGGAGAATTAAAGATACACTACCACTTGAAACATGACAAAAGTGGAGCTGAGCCTTTGCTAACTTGGAACACTTCAGAAATTATTATTTTTTTTTTGGATAGGTGAATCTTTTCTTAGATTACTGAATAAACACCACATTTTAAAAACAAGTCTTGGGGCGCCTGGGTGGCTCAGTGGGTTAAAGCCTCTGCCTTCAGCTCGGGTCATGATCTCAGGGTCCTGGGATCAAGCCCCACATTGGGCTCCCTGCTCAGCGGGGAGCCTGCTTCCTCCTCTCTCTGCCTGCCTCTCTGCCTACTTGTAATCTCTCTCTCTGTGTCAAATAAATAAAATATTTAAAAAAATAAAATAAAATAAAAACAAGTCTTAAGAAATATGTTATACTAGGTGCCTGGATGGCCCAGTCGGTTAAGTGTCTGTCTTCAGCTCAGGTCATGATCCTGGGGCCCTGGGATCGAGCCCTGCATCAGGCTCCCTGATCGGCACCGGAAAGCCTGTCTCTCCCTCATCCTCTGCTCCCCCACTCCATGAGCATGTGCTCACTCTCTCTCTCAAATAAATAAAATCTTTTTAAAAACTGTATGTTATATTAGTATCACTATATTGTACTCCTGAAACTAGTATCACACTGTAGGTTAACTAACTGGGCTTTAAATAAAATTTTTAAATTGTTATCCCGGAAAGAAAAGGGAACAAGATTTCAAAGCCAGCTATGTAGCCAATGATGAGAGAAGTCTGGCAAATAAGCAGTGGCCTTGGTTTCCTCATCTGTAAAGAAAAATGAGAATTAAAAATCCACCTGAGCCACTTTCCAACTCCAAATCTGTATGATTCTAAAATACTCAGCGCTTTCTATGTACCAAGAATGGAATGTAATAAAAATCCAGCAGCTCACTTTTTAAGGAAGATATCTTTTCTCTTTTTTAAAAAAAAATTTAATTGGGGCACCTAGTGGCTCAGTCAGTTAAGTGGCTGCCTTCAGCTCGGGTCATGATCCCAGCACCCTGGGACCGAACCCTACATCAGGCTCTCTGCTCAGCAGGGAGCCTGCTTCTCCGTGTGCCGCTCCCCCTGCTCGCTCTCACTCTGTCAAATAAATAAAATCTTTTTTAAAAAATAAAGATTTAATTTTTGGAGAGGGTGAGACACAACACGTGCACAGGCACATAGGAACCTGAGTTGGGAGGGACAGAGGCAGAGGAAGAGAGAATCTCAAGCAGGCTGAGCACAGAGCCCACAGGGGGTGGGGAGGGGTGGACATGGACTTGATCCCAAAACCCTGAGATCATAACTTGAGCTCAAACTAAGAGTTGAACACTCAACTGACTGAGGCACCCAGGTGCCCCTTCTCCTTTTAATAAAGAAACAGATTAAGAGTGAGCGACCTGACACAATTATTCAAACAGCTCACAACTTTCTAAGTGCCAAGGACTGTTCCAATAGACTGGGACACAGCAGTGAACAAAATCATGTTTCTGCCATCAGAGATCTTAAATTTTAGCTACCAAGGGGTGAACCTTGATTCTAGCCTAGACTGGGATTACCAGATAAAATAAAGGATGCCCATTAAATCTGAATTTCAAATAAATGAATAATTTTGTTCCATGCAATTTGGGACAGATTTATACTTTAATATCAATCACTGTTGATCAGAAATTCAAGTTCAGCTGGGCGTCCTTTATTTTTACTTGCTAAATCTGGCAACCTTAGCAGAGACTTAACCGTAAAACCCTTCCTCAATCCTTTTACTGCATCTCAGTGCTCTAAAATATAACATTTTACATCACAACACAGCACATACACGTTAACTGAAACAGTTCTTTAAAACCATTCTTACCTCTAACAATGCAATGCATTCAAGTATCTTCTATTCTTTTTCCTTTTTCTAAAAATGCTTGTCATGACCCACTAAAGTGATTTTTACGATTTATTAGGGGGGTCATAATGTACAGTTTGAAAAATACTTCTTTAAAAAATATGAAAATCAATTTACCTTTGTGTTGAGTCACTATTCTAAGGACATCAACTAACTATATTGTGCTATAAAATAGCAATGCCTCAGAGGGCGCCTGGGTGGCTCAGTTGCTGGGCATCTCCCTTCGGCTCAGGTCATGATCCCAGAGTCCTGGGATCAAGCCCTAAGCCCTACATCAGGTTGCCTGGTTGCCAGGAGGCCTGCTTCTCCCTCTCCCACTCCCCCTGCCTGTGTTCCCTCTCTTGCTGTGTCTCTGTCAAATAAATAATAAATAAAATCTTTAAAAAAGAAATAGTAATGCTTCCGGTCAAATGCCTGCAGAAGACATACAGCTATAACCTTAGAGTCAAACCTCTTTGAGTTCCTGTGTCTGTTTTTTATCATTTTCCAAACTCTTTTTTTTTTTTTTTAAAGATTTTATTTATTTATTTGACAGAGAGAGAGAGAGATCACAAGTAGGCAGAGAGGCAGGCAGAGAGAGAGGAGGAAGCAGGCTCCCTGCCGAGCAGAGAGCCCGATGTGGGCCTCGATCCCAGGACCCTGAGATCATGACCTGAGCCGAAGGCAGAGGCTTTAAACCGCTGAGCCACCCAGGCGCCCTCATTTTCCAAACTCTTAACTTTCTGTCATGCTATTAGTATTTCTTATTGCTGTCAATATGTTTGCCTCTAAATGTTTTACCTTTCTGGGGCACCTGGGTGGCTCAGTCAGTTAAGCATCTGACTTGATTTCAGCTCAGGTCATGATCTCAGGGTCATCTCAGGGTCTGAGATCGAGTCCTGTGTCAGATTCCACACTCTGCAGAGTCTGCTTGTCCCTCCCCCTCTCTCTCAAATAAATAAATAAACTCTTAAAAAATAAGTAAATAAAAGCTTTACTTCTCTATTGCTGGTAATCTGTAAGTCAAAAGTGCAAGCTATGTAAAGTAAAAGCAAATAAACTCTGAAAGAGTCCCTGAAGAGCTCCCCTTTTCTGTAATCTACATAACCTTCAATGTAAAAACCATAGGTCTTTACCTAATTTTCAAGTGTGTTTCAGGAATGAAAATAGGTAACTACACACTGTCCACAAAAATGATTTTTGAGCCCCAAAGGAAAAATGCACAATTTGGCTCAAAACTAGCCTTTTCCTTCTTTTTAAACTAAAACTATAATCAAGATTAATTTTAACTATTTACAAGATTACTATTTTTTTTAAAGATTTTATTTATTTATTTGACACAGAGAGAGAGATTACAAGTAGGCAGAGAGGCGGGCAGAGAGTCAGGGAGAGGAGGAAGCAGGCTCCCGGCTGAGCAGAGAGCCCTACGCGGGCCTCGGGCCTCGATCCCAGGATGCTGAGATCATGACCTGAGCCGAAAGCAGAGGCTTTAACCCACTGAGCCACCCAGGCACCCTACAAGATTACTATTAAGAATATTGTTTAGGGCGCCTGGTGATCTCAGGGTCCTGGGATCGAGGCCCACGTCGGGCTCCCTGCTCAGCAGGGAGCCTGCTTCCTCCTCTTTCTTTCTGCCTGCCTCTTCCTAGTTGTGATCTCTCTCTCTGTCAAATAAATAAATAAAATCTTAAAAAAAAGAAAAGAATATTGTTTAATAATTCATAAAGCCAGTAAAACATAAAGGGGCAATCAAAAAGATTTGACCACTGACAAAACTGTTAGATAAAGCCTCTGGAAATAACTTTCAAGTATGACATTCGAAAGTTCTTATGTACTTAATAAAAATCAGCCACATTCATTTATAATTACATCACACACAAGTTTCCTACCACAAAGTGATGGGATTAACAAAGAAGCCATTATAGAATGCCATTTTATCCAGTTCCCAAAATGCAGTTAGCTATTAATCATGGCGTGAAATTGCTATTTTATAGACACTTAAAGGCTCATAATATAAACAATCTACATTAGAATATTTTTAAATTAAAAGGAATTTCCGATTTTCACGTGACAACTGTAAATAATTTTCAGCAAATAAAATCTAAGGTTAATAGTTGTGGCAAATTTTCTCTTTTCTTTTTTTCTTTTTTAAAAATCTCATTCATCCATTTGACAGAGAAAGCACATGAAGGGGGAGTGGCAGGAAGAGGGAGAAGGAGAGGGAGAAGCAGGCTCCCCACAGAGCAGGGGCAGCCTGATGTGGAACTCAATCCCAGGACCCCGGAATCATGACCTGAACCGAAGGCAGTCACTTAACGAACTGACCTACCCAGACGCCCAGTTGTGGCAAATTTTCATAAGCAACTCCAGATTCATAACAATACTAAACTATTAAAAATAATAAAATGAAGGACTTAACATTTAAGTAGATTTCATGCCACATATGTACAAAATTACATGTATCTTCCAAAAAGATAAAAAACTAGACCTATTTCACTGAGCCAAACTTCAGGGTTACAAAAAGATACCCTGAAGGTCAAGGACTGTCTGTGATTGTTGTATTCTTTAAAGTACACAGCATAACCTTGTTTATGTCTATGTCTACATTTATTTAAAAAGAATATAATAAAATTCTACAAATAAGTTGCTTTAGGCAAGTCCCCTACTTCTCAAAGCTTAGAGTTTTTTTCCCTTCTATTTTAAGATTTTCTGTTATTTCTTCTTGCTCTAAAATTCTACAGGTTTAGGGGGAAAATATTTTAAGACAGACAATATATACTCTTGAAGCTGAAACAGTATGTACCATATGATTCCATTTTGTTTATTCTATGTATGTTCACAAAAAGTCTGAAAAGATGAGGTCCAAACTTCCAATAGTAGTATATCAAAAGAAAGACTATGGGTGATTTTAAAGGAGTTTTGGCTTTGTTTTTTTGTGTTGTTGTTGTTGTTTTTTTAATTTGGCAGAGAGAGAAAGATCACAAGTAGGCAGAGAGGCAGGCAGAGAGAGAGGAGGCAGGCTCCCTGCTGAGCAGAGAGCTTGATGTAGGCCTTGATCCCAGGACCCTGGGATCATGACCTGAGCCGAAGGCAGAGGCTTTAACCCACTGAGCCACCCAGGCGCTCTTGGCTTTGTTTTTTTGATTCTCTGTACTGTTTTCTACAATGAGTATTTAAAACTTACTGTTTCTCAAATTATGAGAGAGAACTTTCATATATAAATGATAGTACCTGTACAAAGACTGTTCCTCTATTAATTTATTTTTTAAAAAGATTTATTTTTGCAAGTGCATAAGAGAGAGCACAGGTGCACAAGCACCGAGGAGGGAAAGAGGGAGAAGCAGACTGCCCACTGAGCAGGGAGCCCGACACTGGGGGCTTGGGCTCCATCCCAGGATGAAGGGAGACACTTAACCAACTGAACCACCCAGGCATCCTCTCTATTAATTTCAAGAATAAATCTGTTCTGTTGAGTCAACATGGATGGACTTAAAAGGTATTATGCTAAGTGAAAATAAGTCAGACCGAGAAAGACAAATACTGTATATTCCATTCTTAACATGGAATCTTAGGGAAAAAAATGAATAAACAAAAAGCAGAATAAGAACCATAATTACAGAGAACCGATGGTTGCAGAGGGTGGGGGAGCAAAATGGGTAAAGGGGAGAGGAAGATAAAGTCAGTCACGATAAAGTCGCGATAGCTGTACTTGCGGTAAACACGGCATAATGCATAGACTTGTCCAAGTTCTACACCTCAAACTAATGTAATATTGTGTGTCAACTATACTCAAAAAAATAAGAAAGGTCAAAAAAAAAAAAGGATTCTGTTCTGGACACCGATTCAAGTACATCTCTTCTTTCCATTATACTAGTCAGCGTACAATTCACTGAAGATCCACAACCACATTCTATACATATCTTCATGTCACAAAGCCTGAAATCATATATATACACGTATATTTTATATATATAACATACACATGTATATATATAAAACATATACATGTATATATATATGAGACATAAAAATCTCTTGAATTAATTGGTGTTTTAAATAACAGAAAAGTGGTTTATGACACCACTGCCTACAAAATTGCAAATCTGCTTTGTTTGGCAAGCACCTCAATGGAGACTACTACTATTCTACATAGAACATTTATCTTCAGAAGCAGAAGAAATTCTTTTTGAGTAGAAAAACATACTTTCAGGATATCAAAAAACACATTAAGATACAGCTCAACCTGAATAATCCTAGTAAAGGTTATACATTCAAAAGTGCCTACATTACAGATTCTAGATTTAGATGCTACAACTTTTCTAAGGCTTGATACCAGCTTCACATTTACTGATTAAGTAAATTTTCTGATAAAAATATCCCTATTTTTGAAGTCTAACATCTAAGCAGGCAAAAAGACCTCAAGAGGAAAGAGCATCTTACTTTTATTTTAGTAACACTCTTGCTAAAATATGAAAAAAAACCACTGTATTGACCTCTTAAAATCACAGTATGGTAACAATCATAAATGACCCAGATGTGCTTCAAAAACAAAACAAAAATAAAAACAAGTACTTTCACTTAAAAAGATACAGTAGCCAGTAGGCCTGTTAATTAACTATATTGCAGCTGAAGTTATCACAATTATTTGAAATAGCTACAAAAACAAGGTTTTGTTCAGGCTCAACTCTTTATATATCAAAATACTATCACTACCTATCCAAAACAGGAAATTACAACTCCAGGAAAAAAAATCTTCTAAAAACTTAAAATACCTTTCAAGATATAAAAATACACTTTGCCACAGTGAAAGTAAATTCTAACACAGCTGTAGCTACACAGACCAACAAAAAAATTAGATCCTCCTTTAAGTCAAAACATATGGCTATTAAATAGCTATGATATGAGTTAACATCCCTGGTGTAAAATCTGTAAAATTATAACTGTCTAATTAGACACGGAAAATACAAACTTACATTTAACCAAAAAAGAAATACCATGACTGACACACACCATCACGTTCTGACTTTTCAAAATGCAAAATTTTTAAGCAACTACAGGATTACTTTTTTGACAAAAATTTCATGTAAGTTTTTGCCCAATCTGAAAAAGCCTATTTCTTCTAGGTACTTAGAATAAAAATTAAGTCAATTAGGTTAAAATACATAAACCCATTAGAAAAACCAAAATGTACAGCTTTTAACAGCCATCTACAGCTTACCTCTGATGACCTCAACTATCAATCAACTTTTTTGGTCCAACTGCAAATGTGGTTATTATCAATAACCACATAAAAGAATAAGTTAACAAAGGATGATATAGTTTACACCTCCTAAGTTACAAATGGGACCATATGACTAAAGTCTAGAGAAAAGCAAATGGCTAACTACCTCACCATCAAAACTTTGCTCCAATGTTACCTCCTCAAAGAAGCCTCCCAACCCATTTAAAATTGCAACCCACTCCCTTCCCTCACATTCCCATATTATACCCTTAATCTGCTCTCTAATCCCATAGCTCCTACCTAATATTATACAAGTTTGCTAATTTAATGTCTCAAGTATTGTCTGATTGACCATGTTAGAATGGAAACACCAGGAGAGCAGCTTTGTTTTATTCATTGGTATATCCCAAGCACTTATAACTGCCTGTACATAGATTTTCAATAAATTTCTACATTCAATGGTGTCGATGTTTTAGGCTCTTCTAGAAGATATTTAAAGAGATGAATGTCTCGCAGATATTTAAATGAAAACTTACACTAAATTGCAGCATAATTTCCAAGCTGCAATGCCTTAAGAGGCAGAAAGCTGAAAATGACAAAAATAAAAAGTTTTTACTCACATTTAATCCTGTATCCAAAGACATTCTAATGTTATATTATTTAGGATTAGGAACAGGTAACAGAATGGATGAACCCATTATTTGTTTAACGAGGAAAGGGAATGGGGGAGAGGAAAAGCTATGGGTTAGCCAGTGATAATTCCCAACAGTGCCATGAAATAATATAAAAGTTAACAAAAGTGACCTGGTCACAGGCTAACAGCTAATAAAAAATACTTCTGGATCAATGAGGGAGATTAACAACAACAACAAAAGCTTCAGAACAAATTTCTCAGGACTTTCATTCCTCTACTTAGAAGTATGAGCACAGCAGTTAAACCATGTATCCTCCTCATTAGTGTTAACAGTTACTGTTTTGAAAGCATCTTCCCCTATATTATTTCATTAAGTCCTCAGAGAAACCAAATTCAAACTCAAGTATAAATAATCAGGTAGCTAACAAAAGCACTTAATAATGTATTCACTTGACAGTAAGTGCAACTTTTCCCTTGAAAATCCCCCACAGTGTTTGACAAAGAAACCATTCTATAGAAGAGCCACCTTCTTGGCAATGGAAACTAACACAAGTCTTCTGAAGAGTAAGTAATATGGCACAGTTAGCAAGAGCCATAAAAATCTTGAAGCCCTCTGACCCAGTAAAACCACTCCTGGGAACTTTCTCTAAGGCAATAATTAGACTAAAGCCAAACGCTATTAGTATAAAGATGTTTACTGTACCACTATCTATAATATAATAGTAAAGACGCAGAAACCCAAATCCCAACAACAGTTGAATGGTTTAACCAAAAACCTAAAGAAAATTTATAAAATAATGTAAAGAAAAAAAAAGCAAAATAACATGCACAATCGTTAAAGCTACATAAAAATGAAAAAGTAAAAAGCAAAAATAAGATTTTGATTAACAGACTTTAATATTATGGGTATGTTGTTCTAAGAGAACAGTCACCTTCTAAAACATATATGGTAATTTAAGGTAGAATAAGTTTTTGAAAGCCATAAATAAAACACTATTTAAAAAAAAAGTCAAACATGAAATGTTATTTAAAGAAGACACGTGAATTTCCTGACTTCCAAGAATATTTTACTATCTCTAAACACGTCAAACCCAATGCTGCATCTTCTTTCTTCACCCCTGGCCTCAGGGACCTATTTTAACTGCTCATACACACAGACATGTATGAGGAGAACCTAGAAATTGTAACCAGGTTTCAAGAACCCAGTAGCAGTGGTTCAAAATCCAAAGGAACTCTAGAAGTACATTAAAGATCTATGTAAGAATAAAAGTACACATTATATGAATCCAATAAACAGAACTTCATGTACCCATCAAAAAGAACAAGGGCCGGGCGCCTGGGTGGCTCAGTGGGTTAAAGCCTCTGCCTTCGGCTCAGGTCATGATCTCAGGGTCCTGGGATCGAGGCCCGCATGGGGCTCTCGGCTCAGCAGGGAGCCTGCTTCCTCCTCTCCCTCCGCCTGCCTCTCTGCCTACTTGTGATCTGATCTCTCTCTGTGTCAAATAAATAAAATCTTTAAAAAAAAAAAAAAAAAAGAACAAGGGCCAGAATTCATGTCTCAAATGAAAGAACTTAAAGCAAGGAAGAATTTAAATTAACCTTAAATGTAAAGCCTCAAAGAACAGAAAAAGATCTTTGGTCCTTAAAACATTCCAAATATTTTTGATCATTCAAGCCACTCTGGAACAGATTATTACAATTTTTAAGCCTAAGGAGATCGGTCAGAACTTAAAAGCCTAAGTTTCAATTTTTAATTATTTGAACAAGGTGAATATATCTGCCAAACCTCTATAATACCTAAGAAGAAAAATACCGTGGATCCTTTTCTACAAAAAATTAGGTACAAAATTTGTCCATTTTTCACTGTGGATGCCATGAAAAAGGGAAACTGAAGTTACAGAATCCTAAGCGGAAAGAGCTGGGAAAATAAGCACTTTATCTGAACTAGTTGGGGTAAGGTTAACGTTTGAGGGTGGTTCAGAGAAAGGGCAACTGTGGAGGGGAGGTAGGGTAGCAGTTGAAAAAAAAAATGTTCACCCTTCCCCCCTTGAAAGCAGAATTCCTTAAAAATCAGCTCTGATTCATCCTGAATGGTAACTTCTCGGGCCGTAAAGGAAAATTCTTTGGAAATGGATCGCTGAAAACCTGTTTTCGAAAAAAAAAACCAGTGCGTGAAAAAAAAAAATCCCCTTATCCCACCTTCTAAAGCCTAGGATGTGTATTTCAGGAGGACCCTCGTCACTGACCCTGCCAACCCCGCCTAGGCCTAAGGGAGGCAAGGCAGTGCCGAACACCGATGGGCTCGGGGCACAGGGGAAATGGACTTGCGTGCCCTTGGTGAGCTCTGGCGGCACTCCCCAAGTTAAGGACACTGGCCACAATGGAATGGAGTCTATTGACATTTGCTGCCCCGTTTGAACACTAAGCATTTTCTTAGTTCGTGAAATACGAACTGACAACTACCCCCCCTACACACACACACCCTCCCCAACAGGCCTTCCCACACAAACACACCCTCCAAAGTCAGACCCCGTTAGAGAGACAACACACGGCCCCCAGTCCCTACCACAAACCTAGGTCTATGGGGGAAGAAGAGACGACGCAAGTAAACAGCCGCATTTCTGCTTTCAGGAACCCCACCAGGTCTCCTGCTGCAATACCTCTCCCCTCGAAATTTTACGAATTGGGGCGGGGGTTGGGAAAATGCGCAGCGTGCCCGCTCCCTGCCACCACCATCCCCCCAGGTCCCCGATCTGGCCTGGACTTCTGACGCACCCTGGGTCCGGCCCTCGCCCACCACTATTCAAAGGCGCCTTCTCGGCCTCGGAACAGCATTGCGGATCAGCCACCACCCGCGGCGGAGAGGCCTTGCGCGGGGAAGGAGGGAGGCCGGGAGGAGGCAGGGAGGGGGCCGGGCACTCCCCACCCCTTCCTCAGGTGGGGGAGGGCGGAACGCTGCGAGAGACTCTGCCCAGAGCCCCACGATTCCAGGAGTTCTGAAGCCCCCGCCGCCGCCTCAGATTTAAATGGGGAGGAGAACCGGGGGCCACTACCCACCCACCTTAATCTGGCTCTTCGACCTTTCCCAGGGCAGGGGAGTGGGGTGGTTACGCACACTAGACAGACCCTAACGATTCCAGATGAGCCCCGTGGCTGCCCCTTTAACCGACGGCGGGGGGGGGGACGCTGCCTTAACTTTCCCCCTCCCTCGTTATTCCCCAAAGGGGGAGTTGGCAAGTTTCGAGACTGAACCAAAACCTAAAGACCATTTCACGTTAATATTTAAACGGTGGGGGGGGGCGCTGCCCCAGCATCCCCTCCATGTTGGGGTTAAAGGAGGGAGAGGGGCAGACAATTGGTGAGACCTGTGAATCCCTCCCGAACACTTAAATGGAGAGGGGGAGGCTGCCCAGTCCTTCCATCTTGACCGTTTGGGGGGAGGGGGTGGGGATGTTGCAGGAGGCTGGACACGACCTGACATTCCCGGAGGGATCCCGCAGCGCCCCCCACCCAAACCCCCCGGCTCTGGCGGGGAGCGGGAGCCCCACCCCCACTGCGGGCCCCCAGCCCACCCCACCAGGCCAGGCCGGTCACAGGGCGGGGACGACGGTGTGGGCCGCGGGGGAGGGGACACGAGGCCTCAGCTCGTCCAGGCCCGGAGCGGAGGGGGCTGGGGCGCGACACCCACCTG
>LNAC01000056.1:162785-225305 GCA_002007465.1 Ailurus styani | reverse complement strand
CGGGAGCGAGCGCCGCCCGGGCCACCTGGCCGCGGCGAAGCGGCGTGGCTCGATGGCCGCTGCGGGGTCCCGAGGAGATGCGGCCGCCGAGCGCATCGGGGGTCGGGCACACAGAGGCGCCGCGTGGCGATGCCGGGTGGGCGCGGTGGTGCGGCACGGGGACTCTTTACCGGAAGTCGGAAGGGTCGGACGGAAGCAGAACGTGAGGCGACCCCGGGGCCGGGAGGGACACGTGAGGAGCGGGCGCCGCGCTGGGCTGCGTTCGCGGGGGTCGGGTGAGGGCCCGGCCGGCGGCCCTGCCCGGATCCGCCCTCGTCGAGGCGGGTCTGCCCTTCGGGAGGGCGTGTCTGTCTGCCCCTCAGGGCCGGCCTAGTCTAGAGGACCTGAGGGAAGCATTTCTTCCCCGCCCCCCGGTAATCCTTCGGCGTCCTCAGACTACTGGGAGAGTCCGTGATTACCCCCACCTGATGCAACCTCGAACGTGGACTGCGAGTCCCCTCAGGGCGGAGACTCTGTCTTGCTACGTAAGAAGCATCTAGAACACAAGCATCCCGTAGTTGTCTTTGTATCCCCAGCACCTGGCACACAGTAGGCTCTCACCGCGTCACTGGATGTCTGAAATAAAGGCAGTCCTTTTTCAGTCTTTTTCTCCCCCCTGTCGTGACTTAACGAGGTTGGAGTCGAGCAACCTCCCGGGGCCACCTACATCTGGTTACCCTTTCCCCGCTTTTTTCCACCCCAGCAACACACAGGAGCCAGCAAACTCTTTTGGGTACCTGACCTTCATTTGAACCCATTTTCCCTCACTTGAACTTCTTTTTTCCTCATTCATGAGACTCAAAAGGAAATGTACGTGATTGGTAGAGCTATGGATAATGGGGTCTCCCTTGGTGGAGACAGAACAGACCTCACAAGAATGTGTGAACTTTAGACCTTGGCCCCTTTAGAAGTTTTACTTTAACTTAGATTGCCAGCCAGCACAGTAGTGCGTTTTTTAAATGTGTGGCAATTAAACTGGAAGTTAGATTTTTTTTTTTGAGTGAAGAATCGAGGTTTTTGCTTTTTGGTTTTGTTTTCTGTTTTTTAAGTAAAATTAGTTAAGGAATCTAACCAGAATTGTAAGGTAAAAAAAACCAAAACAAACCAACTTGGAGAATGATTAAACCACAAGTCTCCAGTAGCCAAATTGAAGTTAATCTCCTAGATAGTCCAGGCAAAAATTATCATTATATCCTGCAAATACGTGAAAAATAGGAAGTCAGCTTTATCTCCCATCTGAGGTATAAAGAAGGTTGAGAAGAAAAAGAAAAGTATTATTTTAAACCAACAGCTGCAAAATCCTTTAAAAATTAACCCAAGGGAAATTGAGATTTAAAAACCCGATGAGAGGAGTGCCTAGGTAGCTCAGTGGATTAAGCCTCTGCCTTCAGCTCAAGTCGTGATCCCAGGGTGGTGGGATGGAGCACCACTTGGGGCTTCCAGCTCAGCCAGGAGTGAGAACCCTCTCCCTCTGCCCCTCCCCCTCCTCGTTCTCTCCCTCTCAAATAAATAAATAAAATCTTAACCAAAAAAAATAGGACCATAATAAAAATACAATCAACTTTCTCTGGTTTAATGACTTGATAGTTAACCATATCTGGAAATATCCCAGAATTCAGTCTTAGGACCAAACTCAGACAGGTGGGAGATAAAAGAGAAGTTGAATAAGAAAACCTGAAGCTGACAGCTGAACTTGATTTCATTTAGGCTGAGAAAGTTTTTACCCACTATCATTTAAAATATATTTAGGGCGCCTGGGTGGCTCAGTGGGTTAAAGCCGCTGCCTTCGGCTCAGGTCATGGTCCCAGGGTCCTGGGATCGAGGCCCACATCGGGCTCTCTGCTCAGCAGGGAGCCTGCCTCCTCCTCCCTCTCTGTCTGCCTCTCTGCCTACTTGTAATCTCTCTCTCTGTGTCAAGTGAATAAATAAAATCTTTAAAAATAAATAAATAAAAAATATATATATATTTAATAATATAATGAGGTATAATTTACATATTATAAAATTTACCCATTTTGTATACATTCAATGATTCTCAGTAAATGCAGTTAGTTATGCAACCATCACCATTAATTTCAGAACATTTCCATCACCCCCAAAAAGGTGTTATACCCATTTGTAGTTATTGCGGGTTCCCATTCTCAGCCCCAGCAACCACTAATATACTTTCAATGGATTTATCTATTGTAGACATTTCATATAAATGGAATCTAACAATAGGTGGTGTTTGCCTTTTTTCACTTAGCGTATGTTAATGTTTTGTAGGTTTATCTATGTCATAGCACGTATCAATGTTTCATTACTTATTATCACTGAGTAGTATTTCATTGTATGGATAAATCACATTCTGTGTATCTACTCACCCATTGGTGGACCTTTAGGTTGTTTCAAGTTTGAGGCTATTACAAATAATGCTGCTATGAACATCTTTGTAAATGTTATGTCTTCATATGGATATATTTCTCTTGAGCAGATGCCTAATAATGGAATGTTGGGCTGGTATGGTAAATTCATATTAACTTTTTAAAGATACCATCAGGGCGCCTGGGTGGCTCAGATGGTTAAGCGTATGCCCTCGGCTCAGGTCATGATCTCCAGGTCCAGGGATGGAACCTCCCCCCAACCCATGATGTGCTCCCAGCTCAGCGAGGGGTCTGCTTCTCCCTTGCCCTCTGCCTCTCCCCCTGCTTATGCACATGCTCTCTCTCTCAAATGAATAAATAAAATTTTTAAAAAAAGATACTATCAAACTCTTTTCTAAAGTGACTGCCATTTTACATCCACACCTGGAATGTTTGAGGGTTTATCATTAAAATTTCTGCTTTTATATTAGAATGGAAACCAAAAGAACCTCTACCGTGGAGTCCATTCTGTACGCACACCCTTTTTTTTCTTTGTCCAAGGAAGATCACCACCCAAAACCAAGAAATACGTTTTATTGCAAGCCCTTCACCTCCATTCTAAACATCTGAAGATGTGGCTATATAACAGCAACTGTGACATCAGCGTGCTCTAGCTTTCAATGTAAACGTCAGGATAATAGACCTTAAGACAAAATGGCGTGTGGGCGCCTGGGTGGCTCAGTCGGTTACGCGTCTGGCTCTTGATTTCAGGTTGATTTTCAGCTTGGGTCATGATCTGAGGATCCTGGGATTGAGCCCTGCGTCAAGTTCTGTGCTCAGTGGGTAGTTGCTGTAGATTCTCTATCTCCCTCTCACACACATGTTTTCGAGCTCTCTCTCTCTTTAAAATAAATCTTTAAAAAAAAAATGGTGTGGTGGGGCACCTGCGTGACTTAGTTGTTAGGCGTCTGCCTTTGGCTCGGGTCATGATCCCAGGGTCCTGGGATCGAGCCCGGAGTTGAGCCCCACATCGGGCTCCCTGCTCGGTGGGAAGTCTGCTCCTTACTCTCCCAATCCCCCTGCTTGTGTTCCCTCTCTCTCTGTGTCTCTCCCTGTCAAATAAATAAATACAATCTTAAAAAAAAAAAAAATGGCGTGGTAGGCAGCCTGTAAAACCAGCCATGTGGGGGCACCACCTGGGCTCAGTCAGTTCAGCATCTGCCTTTGGCTCAGGTCATGATCTCGGGGTCATGGGAGCATTGCGCTCCTTGCTCAGCTGGAAGCCTGCTTCTCCCTCTCCCTCTGCCTTTCTCCTCCCCAGCTCTGGCTTGCGCTTGCTCTCTCACTCTCTCTCAAATAAATAAATAAAATCTTAAAAAGAAAAAAAAGAAAAAAAACCATCCCATGTGATCCTGTTCTCCTGGTGGCGAGACCCAGTGAAGTCCCACCTAGTGGCTTCACTGGACCTAGTGGCTTCCTTCCAACAAAAAGTTTGAAAAAATTATGGGTTTCCACTTCCAATATTGAGTTATAAAAAGACTGTGGCTGTTATTTTGGACTGCCTTCTCTCATTCACTTGTTTGAAGGAAGCTAGCCGCCATGTGGCGAGCTACCCTATGGAGAGGCCTCCATGGCAAGGAATTGCTGTCCGCGGGCACAACAGTAGGACCTGATGGCTGTCAACAGCCATGTGGGTGAGCTTGGAAATGACTCGTCCCCCAGTCAAGGCTTGAAGTGGCTGTAGCCCTGATCAAAGCACATTAATAGGCATTGTTAGAGACCCTGAGCTAGAGACCCTCAGCTTAGCCTTACCAGATTCCTAGTCTTTTTGTTGTATCAGTCAATAAGTTCTGGGATAACGTGTCATGCAGCAAAAGACAACCAATACAGATAACCACAAAGTGCATTTCCTATGATTTCCACGTGCATTCAGAATTCTTTAAAGGGGCACCTGGCTGGCTAAATTGGTGGAGCATGTGACTCTTGATCTCGAGCCCCACACTGGGTGTAGAGATTACTTAAAGATAAAACCTTTAAGGGGGACCTGGGTGGCTCAGTCAGCTAAAGGTCTGCCTTCTGCTCAGGTCGTGATCCCCAGAGGGTCCTACGGCCAGTTCCCTGCTCAGCGGAGAGTCTGCTGCTCCCGCTTCTCTGCCCTTCCCCCACTTGTGCTTGCTCACTCTCTCTCACAAATAAACTCTTTTTTAAAAAAAAGATGAAATCTTTAAAATTAAAAATATATATATTTTTTAAAGATTTTATTTATTTATTTGAGACAGAGACAGCAAGAGAGGGAATACAAGCAGGGGGAGTGGGAGAGGGAGAAGCAGGCTTCCCGGTGATCAGGGAGCCTGATCCGGGGCTCAATCTTAGGACCTGGGATCGTGACCTGAGCCAAAGGCAGACACTTAATGACTGAGCCACCCCAAGTGCCCCCTCCCAAAAAAGAATTCTTTAAAGACGAATGCTGAAATCAGAAATATTATATCCAATAGAATTTAAATTTTTGAATGCTTCCTAAATGATCTTCGGGCAGCCACTTAAACCAGATCAACAAGTGTCGCTGGCGAGTTGTCACCAAAGGCAATGAAGAACATTGTCCTGAAAGAGTTCTGACATTGAGAAATATTGCTAAAATTTAAATTTCAAAAGTAATTGTGGCCAGTTCAAACACAATTTCAGAAATGAAGAAATGTCAAATGAGGAAGCATACAGAGAAAGACGTTCAAACTTGGGAACCTAGTCCTGTGAATTCCACATTTGCTTTATGATTTTCAATGACCCTTCAGCGAGCCACATGGCCCTCTACTTTTTATCACATCAATGATCAATCAAGTCTGAGGATTTGGGGCTGAAAAACGGATGCAGCCCTGCAAAGCCAAAATGCAAAGGGTGATTCGCTGTCAGTACAGCAGCACCCATCAGATGATCCAGTATTTCCAGCAATTCATTTTTCTCCAATCATTTCTTTTCAACTCTCTTCATTTGATCATGTTTAATGTATGATGATACATTATTCACTCAATACTCTTGATTTCACTTTCAAAAGCATGAAAATTAATTCAAATCAAAACTAACATGCACCCCCCAAATCCATCCTCTTCAAGTTTTCATGTAGATCAATCCTCATTAAAAAAAAAAAAAGAGCAGATGTAATTTCAAAAATAGGACCATAGCTAATTAAACCAGTGTTTTTTTCTAACCATGGTTACTCAGAATTCTTAGAGGCTAATCTATTTGTAGACACTCCAGGAATCCCAAAAGACTAAAAGCAATAAAAAAAGAAAACGTGTATGGTGTGGAGGCCTTCCAGGAGGGCATTATTTATACACCTTGTGTGCAAAGTAACAACTTTCCCATAGGTTTGAAAAAAACTTAGGGGGGGGTGTGTGGCAAAATCGTAGGGGAACAACAGCCACATTATCTGAAAAGCTTTTAAATGAGCCTTTCCTCCACACAAGCACCCTTCTGGTTGTTAAGTTGCTCATTTTGTTTTACCTTGTGGGACAGAATAATGATGCGGCGACATTATTCACGAAGCAAAAGCTGGATGCCAGCTGAAATAGACACAGAAGAAAGAATTCTTTATTTTTCATTGGAAATGGTTGTGCTGCGCAGAGCCAGAAATTTAAAGAAACGCGGCCTTTTGTTTTTCCTCATTCTCTCTTTCTGTTTTCACTTGCCCCCTATTTTCGGTGGATTTGGGGGGCAGCCTGTTGTTCCAGGGGCCACAGATTTATGGAAAGCCCAAGATTTGAAGCATACACCATGTGGAGATGCAGGAGGGGATTTGAAATGGATGTGCGCAGCACTGGGGGTGGCTCAAGCGGCCATTAGCATGGGATGGTGTTAAGTTTGCTACAAGAGACGGGGAACCCCATGGTGGAACCCCCAGAGGGATCAGACTATAATTAATACTGGCACTGCTGACCTATCATCTTGGAAGAAGGACTTGAATTCTTGTTTCAGAGTGGAATCAGATATGGGCTTAACAATACTCACTGTCCTGCTGAAGCCCCTATATTACCAAAACTATTCATTTTCCATAAGGTAGGCCGGGACAAGAGAATGAGAATGATAATAATTGCAGGCCCTTACTACACAGCATTCACTATGGACCAGCTCTGTTCTAAGTGCTTTCTACATAATAACTCGCTCATTTAATCCTCACAATACCCACTGATTCTCAATGGAAGGGGAGAATTTTGCGCTGCCCCAGGGGACATTTGGAAATGTCTAGAGATATTGTTGGTTGTCACAATGGAAGAGGAAATGCTACTGGCATCTTGTGAGTGAGGTCAGGGAGGCTGCTAAACACCACAGTGCACAGGACTGCCCCCACCACCACCACAAAGAATTATCCAGCCCCAAGTATCGATAGTGCCAAGGTTGGTTGAGAAAACCTGCATAACATTATGAAGTAGATAGGATTATTATTCCATGTGACAGGAGGGGAGACTGAGGCACAAAGAGGTTAAGTCACTTTGCCTAAGGTCATGTTCATTAAATGTTAGAGCCTGCAAGTCATGATCTCGGGGTCCTGGGATGGAGTCCCGCATCTGGCTCCTCGCTCAGCGAGGAGCCTGCTTCTCCCTCTGCCTCTGCTATTCCCCCTGCTTGTGCTTGCTCTCTGTCTCTCTCTCTCTCTCTGACAAATAAATACAATCTTTTTTAGGGCGCCTGGGTGGCTCAGTGGGTTAAAGCTTCTGCTTTCAACTCAGGTCATGATCTCAGGGTCCTGGGATCGAGGCCCGCATCGGGCTCTCTGCTCAGCAGGGAGCCTGCTTCCCCCTCTCTCTCTGCCTGCCTCTCTGCCTCCTTGTGATCTCTCTCCCGCTGTGAAATAAATAAATAAAATCTTTTAAAAAAATACAATCTTTTTTTTAAAAAAAAGGAAATTTACCATGTGCATATATTACCTTTTATAAAAAAATAATAGACTATAATAGTAAGAGTGACTACTATTTATATAACGCTTCATGGTTACAAAGCACTTTAATTTGTAGGATTTCCTTTGGTATTCACACCATTGCAGAGACAGTGACACTGGAGTAGAGAGGTGGCCTTAGCCACCCGGGGTCACTCACAATAAATCCTGATTCCCATAGAAAGAGAAAAGGCCAGTTTCAGGAGCTTTTCTCTCTCTCTCTCTCTCTCTCTCTCTCTCTCTCTCTCACACGCACACACACACACACACACACACACACACACACACACACACACTCTTCCCTTTTTGCCACCTTTGTATTGTTTTGGGCTGAAATGCTAGATCAGCCAAATAGAGGAGCCAGGGAAACAGGTATACCCGTCATCCCCACCAAAAACAGACAGTCCGTACTAGGCACTTAATAAACCCAAGCTCACTTGATTTGATAGAGACTCGCTCTGTTTATACACGTTTGCTTATTTGCTCCTGGAATGGCATATGCTTCCTATTTAGACCTGCTAATGACTACCAGCCACAGGCCAGAATGGTGGGGCCAACATCCAAGGCCACCCCCTAAGGACCCGAGCATTTCCAGGCAGTGAGAGGACGGTTGGACAACTAGCCTGCTTTACCCATGTGTTTCCATCACACGTGATTTGGGCGGAGTTCACATTCACTCATGGATAAAGCTTACTTCTCTTCCCGTTAATAGCTTGTGATACGGGCATTCAGGAAAGTGCCAGTCTAGCTCATCAGAGACGCTGAAGCCAGGAAACCGCAAGGGGCCTCCTGGGGAACTGCTCTTAGTCACCAGGCTTCAGTGGGGCTTGCAGAGGTGACTGCTGGGGCCCTGTGAGAGCTGGGTTCACCCTCCCGTGACTGGGACTCCTGTTCTCTTCCAGCGCACACGTGGCTCATTTCTGTCCTCAGCGTGTCAATACCAGGCAAGTGTTCATGCGTCACATAAGCAACCGATAGGCTTCTGGTATCCTGAAAATGACTCAGGAATCCTGTCACTGCAATTTATTTCCTTTTTTTTTTTTAAGAATTTATTTATTTGAGAGAGAATGTGTGTGCACCTGTGCCCATTGAGTGGGTGTAGAGGGAGAAAACCCAAGCAGACTCCTCGCTGTGCGCAGAGCCCGACCAAGGGCATGATCCTATGACCCTGAGACCATGACCTGAGCTGAAACCAAGAGGTGGCCACTTCTTGGGATTGAGGGATTGAGCCACCCAGGGTCCCCTGTTACTGCAACTTCTAATCATCTCAACACGTCATTTTTTTTAAGGTGTTGTTAAGTTTCTTTAAGAACATCCTAAGTATTTATATATTGGTTAGTATTTGCTGTGTAACACCCCCCCCCCCCCCGCAACACAGCAGCTTAAAACAACAAACTTTTTTTTTCTTTAAAATTCTTAGGTTGGCTGAACAATTCTTTTCTGGGCTGGCTTGATTGGAGGTGGATGGTCTAGAATGGCCTCACTGACACGGATCAGCTGGGGATGATCAACACAACTTGGCCACATATTCTCTAATCATCCTGCAGGCTGGCCTGGGCTCATTCACATGGTGGTGGTCACAAGGGTCCCAGGAGCAGCAAGAGAAGGCAAGCCCTAATACATGGGCGCTTTTCATGTCTCTTCTTGTGTCACATTTTCTAATGTCACATTAGTCAAAGCCAAGCCAAGATTTGAAGGGTGGGGATACAGACTCCATCTCTTGATGCAACAAGCTGCAAAATTACTTTGAAAAGGATAGGCATGAGAGGAGGAAAGATGTCGTGGCCCTTTTTTTGGGATCTATCACAATCAGGGATGGCATAATTAGAAAAATCTACTTAAATCTTTTTTTTCTTCTTTAACAAGAGGACTCCCAGTATTCTGAAGAAAGCTGAGAAGCCTACCTTTAACCCACTGATGACTTTCAACATCCAGATTCTTGGTCGTCTCACTCAGGACTGCTAGAAGTATCCCGATGAAAATAGCAGCACATGTATTTTCTGCAAAGCTGGTTGTGATGGTTAATGTTATGTATCAACCTGACTGGGCCATCGGTACCCAGATATATCTGGTGAAACATTATTTCTGGGTGTGTCTGTGAGGGGGTTTCCAGAAAAGAGTACTACTTGAGTTGGTAGATTGAGTAAAGCAGACTGCCCTCCCCAACGTGTGTGGGAACCATCCAATTCATTGAGGACCTGACTAGAACAAAAATGCAGAAGAAGGGAGAGTTCTCTGCCTGAACACTTGAAGTTAGGTCATCAGTCTTCTGCCCTCAGATTGGGATCTAACACCATCAGTGCTCCTTGTTCTCTGACATTTGGACTTGGAACTGGACTACCCCCATCATCTTTCCTGGGTCACCGGCTTTCAGATGGCAGACTGTGGGACTTCTGAGCCTCTATAAATACACAAGCCAATTCCTTATAACATCTATTTATGGAGATATATATATATATATCTCCTATTGGTAATGTTTCTCTGGAGGACCCTGAGTGAAACATTGATACTCCAGGAATGTCATCATATGACCTTGGGAAAGTCATCCTCATTGTCCCTCATGGATGATGAGGAGTGCACTGGGTGTTCTCAAGTTGCAAGAGAACTTTTTTTTTAAAAGACTTTTATTTTTACAGAATCTCTACATGCAACGTGGGACTTGAACCCACAGCCTGGAGATCAAGAGTCGTATGCTCCACTGACTAAGCCAGCCAGGCACCGGGAAGGGAACTTTCAGAGGTTATGTTGCAGGAAAATGAAAGAACAGGCCACATGCTGAATGGCCCAACCCCTGCTTGTAGAGAGGAGATGGTTAGGCTTGGGGCTGGAACTTCCAGCTTTCATCCAGATTTTTGGTATGGTTTGCAAGACTATGATTTTCAACTTTTCCTCCTCATAGGCCTGGTTAAACCCTTTGATCTCATTTTTATTGGGCAATATTATTATACCACTTTACAAATACACCATTTATTCCAGGCTGACCTTAACAGCCTTTCCTTTCCCCCAGGCCTGACAGGGCATTAAAAGTCAGCAGAATACTCAACAATGCTAGATGTGAAAAGGGGAAAGGCAGACAGTGGGTTCTTGAAAATGTCTAAACACATGAAGGCCAAGAAAGTAGGAAGGAGAGGGAGAACGAAAGCAAATGAAGGAAAAGAATCTGTTAATTTAGCACTTTTCCTCAGATGTCCAACTTGGACTATTCTTTTGACAGCTTTATTGAGATCTAATTCCTGTCTTCTGTAAGTCACTCATTTCAAATGCGTGCAGTTCAGTGGGTTTTAGTATATTTGCAGAGTTGAGCAACCGTCACCACAGTATAATTTTAGAACATTCCATCATCCCAAAAGGAAACCCCATAACCATTGGCAATCAATGCCCGTTCCCCCTTCCTCAGACCCTGGCAACCACTAATCTACTTTCTGCCACTTGGGCTATTTCTTTTTCTTGTGGCAAAATATACATAACATAAAATTTACCATTGTAACCATTTTTAAGTGTGCAGATTAGTGGCATCAAGTACATTTACACTGTTGGGCAGCCAACACCATCATCCATCTCCAGAACTCCTTCATCTTCCAAAATGAAACTCAGCCCCCATTAAACACTAATTACTCATTTCCTCCCTACCCCCGTTGGCTCCCAGCCCTCAGTGAGTACCCTTCTACTTTCTGTCTCTATGAATTTGACTACTTGAAGTACTTTACAGAAGTGGAATCATATGGGGTGCCTGGGTGGCTCAGATGGTTGAGCGTCTGCCTTGATCAGGTTGATCAGGTTGATCAGGTTGGGTCATGATCTTCAGGTCTTGGGATCGAGCCCCATGTCAGGCTCCCAGCTCAGCAGGGAGTCTGCTTCTCCCTCTCCCCCTGCTTGCACTCTCTCTATCAAATGAATAAATAAAATCTTAAAAAAAAAAAAGAAGTGGAATCATACAAATATTTGTCTATTTGTGTCTGCCTACCTTCACTCACCATAATGTCTTCAAGATTCATCCATGTTTTAGCATATGGCAGAATGTCCTTTCCTTTTCAGGCTGAATAAGCGTCCATTGAATGAACGGACTACATTTACACATAGGCTATTTCATGCCAAGCTTTGGGAGTTGTTTTTTGTAGACCGACCTCTAGTAATTGAGTAATGGACCCATTCCCACTCATCTCCATCCCCTTCCAAATGAAAAATAAGAGTAGGCTGAGCTTACCCTTCTATATTGGCCCAGAGGGAAAGCAAGGCAAGAGACTGGGGAAGGGAGTCATGATGGGTATGTGGGGGCCTGTGCTCGTGTGTCTCCCTCAGGCCCTCCCCCTTTTGGCCTTTTTCACCTCCCACCTAGAGAGGTGGTGGGTGTCCTGGCATTTGGAGCCCTGAGTGTTTTGCTCTACTTTCTGCAGATAGACAGAAGGGGCAGAGATGAGAGGCCCACCTACCATGACAAAAACGAGGCTGGGCTGGTGCCAACTTGGCCTCTTGGGAAAGCCTAGGTAGCTGGGAACTGAGGAGGTAGATTCCTGACTTCTCAACTCCTAGGCAAAGCCCAGTGTTCATGAGTAGCTTCAGCTCAGGGAACAGCCTCTGTGTACTGCATGCAAATGGGCTGACCTGAGCATCGTGCAAGGATATTCACATATTGTGAATTAGTCTTTGGAATACTGACATCCTGGCGCACTTCCGCTGGGTGCCCCCCATTCACACCTCTACCCCCTTTATCTGCTCTGCACTAATATTAGAGCAGAGTGACCAGAAACATACAGTTATCATAACCTGCCTTTTCCATCACAGTGAGGGCACCAACCAACAGAACCATCCTGTACTAGGAATTCACCCAGCAAATAATAAGAGTTGATATTTATTGGGGTGATGAAAAAGTGTTAAAAACAGTCGTGATGGTTGTGGAACACTGTACATGTAATTAATGCCAATGATCTGTACACTTAATGGTTAAAATGGGGCCACCTGGGTGGCTTGGTCGGTTAAGCATCTGCCTTCAGTTCAGGTCACGATCCTGGGGTCCTGGGATTGAGCCCCATGTGGGGCTCCCAGCTCAGTGGGGAGTCTGCTTCTCCCTTTCCCTCTGCTGTTCCCCTAGCTTGTGCTCGCTCTCACTCCTCGCTCTCACTCTGTCTCAAAAAAAAAAAAAAAGAAAGAAAAAGAATGGTTAAAATGGGGGCACCTGGGTGGCTCAGTCAGCTAGGCACCCGACTCTTGACTTCGGTTCAGGTCATGATCTCAGGGTCGTGGGATTGAGCTACTTGTCAAGCTCCCTGCTCAGCAGGGAATCTGCTTGAGAGTCTGTCTCCCTCTGTTCCTGTCTTTTGTTCACAAGCTCTCTCTCTCTCTCTCTCAAATAAACCTTAAAAAAAAAAAAAGAATGGTTAAGATGGTAAATTTTATGTATATTTTACCATAATAAAAAAAGTAGTAATAAATAACAAATTACTGCCAGATGGCTTTGGAGCTAAGAAAACATGAGAGATGTTCTTAGATTACTAGATAAACCCTAAGGAGTTCAAAGTCAAAGTTCAGTAGCAGGCTCACCATAGAAACATTATTTGTGCTTGTAGAAGGGTCCACTGTTCTATCTCGATCCTACTGTCTCTCTCCTACTGAGGGACATCCCCAGTGCTTGGCTCTCTTCTGGCTCATTCTTTTCAGCAAACCAACATGCTATAATAGCTCTCATCTTCTTAAAGCTTTTCATTATTTTTTATTTTTATTATTATCTTTTTTTTTTTTTTTACTTGACAGAGAGAGAGAGAAAGCACAAGTAGGAAGAGCAGCAGGCAGACGGAGAAGGAGAAGCAGGCTCCCCACTGAGCAGGGACCCCAATGTGGGACTTGATCCCAGGACTCTGGGATCATGACCTGAGCCGAAGCTAGACTAAGCCACCCAGGCACCCCTATTTAACAGATTTTAAATGGAGTTACATGTGTGGTGTGTGTATGTATTTTTTTTTTAAGATTTTGCTTCTTTATGTATTTGAGAGAGAGAGACAGAGAACACATGTGTGTGTGTGGAGCTGGGGCCAGGTTGGCAGACGGGGTGGCAGAGGGAGAGGGAGAGAGACTCTAGAGCAGACTCCATGCTGGGCATGGAGCTCTACGTGGGGCTTGAGCTCAAGATCGTGACCCAGCTGAAACCAAGAGTGGACGCCTAACTGACTGAGTCACCTGGTGCCCCTATGTGTTGTGTTTTTAATTTTTTAATTGTTATTTTTTTTAAGATTTTATTTATTTATTTATTTGACAGAGAGAGAGAGAGAGAGAGAGAGAGATCACAAGTAGGCAAAGAGGCAGGCAGAGAGAGAGGAGGAAGCAGGCTCCCCAATGAGCAGAGAGCCCGATGTGGGCCTCGATCCCAGGACCCTGAGATCATGACCTGAGCCGAAGGCAGAGGCTTTAACCCACTGAGCCACCCAGGCGCCCTGTGTTGTGTTTTTTAAATCCACTCCTGGGGGCTTCTGGCTGACTCCATCAGAAGAGCATGTGACTCTCAATCTTAGGTCATGAGTTCAAGCCCTATGTTGGGCGTTTTTAGTAGGGATTACTAAAAAAAAATTTGGTTTAATGCACACCTGGAGAACCAGGAAAATGAATGACACGGTAAAAGAGATATACAGTTGACCCTTGAACAATGCAGGAGTGGGGGCGCCAACCCCTGCGATAGCCCATTGTCAACTGGAAGCCTACTGGTAACAAAGAGTTAACACATATTTCACAGGTTATATGTATTATAAACTGTATTCTTACACTAGATTCAACTAGGGCCGCCTGGGTGGCTCAGTCAGTTAAGCGTCTGCCTTCTGCTCAGGTCATGATCCTGGGATCCTGGGATCGACCCCCAGCATTGGGTTCCCCACTGAGCAGGGAGCCTGCTTCTCTCTCTCCCTCTGCCTGCTGCTCCCCCTGCTTGTGCACGCGCTCTCTCTCTGTCAAATAAATAAATAAAATGTAAAACGAACAAACAAACAAAAAACGAGAGTAAGCTAGAGGGAAAAAGTGTTATTAAGAAAATCATAAGCGGGGCGTCTGAGTGGCTCAGTCTTTAAGTGTCTGCTTTCGGCTCATGATCCCGGGGTCCTGGGATCGAGCCCCACATCAGGCTCCTTGCTCAGTGGGGAGCCTGCTTCTCCCTCTCTCACTCCTCCTGCCGGTGTTTCCTCTGTCAGACAAATAAATAAAAATCTTAAAAAAAGAAAATCATAAGCAGGGGAGCCTGGGTGGCTCAGTCAAGTTAAGCATCAGCTTAGGTCATGAGGCCCTGCTCAGCGGAGAGCCTATTTCTCCTTCTGCCTGCCACTCCCCCTGCTTGTGCGTGTGCGCGCTCTCTCTCTCTCTCTCTCTCCCTCTCTCTCTCTCTCTCGGACAAGTAAATAAATAAAATCTTAAAAAACAAAACAAAACAAAACAGTTTGCTGGTTCATCAGGAGTTAAACACAGAAGTACCATATGACCCACCAATTTCATTCCTAGGTGTACACCCCCCGAAAAATTGAAAACAGGAACTCAAAAATAATATATGTACATACATGTTCATAACAGCACTACTCGCAGTCGCCAAAAGGTGGAAACATCCCAAATGTCTGTAATTGGGTGAAGAGATAAACAAAATATATATCCGGACAACAGAGTATCATTCAGTCATAAAAAAGAGTGAGGTTCTGGTACATACCGTCATGAATGAACCTCAAACACAGGATGCTAAGTGACAGAAGCCAGACACAAGAGGCCACATAGTATATGATTCCATTTATATGAAACGCCCAGAACAGGCAAACCCATAGAGACAGAAGGCAGATTGGTGGTTGCCAGGGGCTGGGGGAGGGAGAAGGGGAGTGACTGCTAACAGGTCCGGGGTGCTCTGGGGGTGGAGAAGTGTGTGAACATTTTGGAACTCGACAGAGGTGGTGTTTGCACAGCACTGTGAATGTACTAAATGGCACCGAGGGTTCACTTTAAAATGGTTAATTTTATGTTATGTGAATTTCCCCTCAATTAAAAAAACTGTTTGGGCTTCATGTTGGATCTTTTAATTAGCACAACCTTGACTTTCATTATGAAATAGTTAGCATTTTTGCAAAGCCTCAGTGATAAAAAGGATTATTGTGTCTCTGTAGAGAACAAAAATTACAAAATTTCTAGGGCAGAGGGGACAAAACAGAGTTCCAGCTCAGGAAGGAAACGCCATTCATCTTATTCTCCTTCTTCTTCTGGTAAATATATACCACTAAAGAATCTGGGACTTAATTAAGTATTAAATTTAGCTCCTCTTCCGTTGAAACCGCCTCCCGTGCCTTTCCCAGTTACCCCAGCTCAGTGTATTGCCTATGGCACACTCTCCGCTGGTCCCACACTAGCACCCATTCTTTCCTTTCTCACAGAATACCGATTTTGTTCAGGCATTTCCGTTCCCCCAAGCAGCCCCAAGGAAACTGAGTCCAGCCCCCAGAAATGACTGGTCTTAGGAGAATCCATTCCCCTTACCAGTGTCTGATTCAGGTACAACCATGTGACCCAAATCTCGTGAATGAGATATCAGGGGGAAGTTTGCTGGTCTGGTGGTTTAAAAATGATGCCCCACAAATCCTCTGATAGGTCTCCCTTTTGAGAACCTGAAGCTGGGGGTGCCTGGCTGGCTCAGGAGGTAGAGCATGCCACTCTTGATCTCTGGGTCATGAGTTCAAGTCCCACGTGAGGTGCAGAGTTTACTTAAAAAAAAAAATGTAAAGCTTAACTGGGTTGCACTTCGTGACTAGCTTCAAACATACCAAACATGGCAGAAATGATGGCCGGTCACTTCCAAGATTTGGTAACTAAGAAGCCTTCGGCTTTCATCTTGGGCAGGCACTCTTGCTTTTTCTTCCTCAGACAGCTCACTCTGGCAGAAGCCAGCTGCCATGTCAGGAGGACATGCAGGCAATTTATGGAGATGCCCACATAGCAAGAAGCAAAGCCCCCTGCCACCGTCAGGGAGGAACCGACACCACCAATGTGAGCTCGTGAGTGAGTCTGAGAAGAACAGGTGTCATGCCTGTCCAATAAAAATCATACCCACTCAGGGCTCCGTCTGAAGAGCCTGTGACTCTTCATCTCAGGGTCCTGAGTTCAAGCCCCATGTTGGGTGTGGAGCCTACTTTAAAAAGTAAAAAAAATCATCCCCACTCCTCCCCATAAGTCTCCATTTCAAGTGGCACCAAAGGCTTATTATACAAATAGGCTGAAGAATGTCTTAGACTTGGCGACCCAGTCCCTCTCCATCTCTTAGCTCTGCTATCCTCTGTGGTGACTACGTTCCCAGCCAAGTCCTCCTTACATGGTAGCAAAGGTGGCCCCCTACAGCTCCAAGCTTCCATTCTGACCAGCTTGGCAATCCCCGAAGACAGAATCACAGCAAAATTCCTAGAGCCAATGCTCACTGGGCAGAACCGGGTCACATGTTCTTTTATTAACCTATTACTGTGGCCAGGGGGTAAGAACCTGCAGACTGGCCAGGCCAAACTCCTTGGAGTCATATAGACACGGTCCTCATAACCTGATCCTACTCTCTTTCCACCCACCACCCCGCCTGTATTAGTTTCCTGTTGCTTCTGTAACACAGTGCCACAAGTTTGGTGGATTAAAACCACACCAGTTCATCATCTTAGAGTTATGGAGGAGAGAAGTCCACAGGGAGTCCTACGGGGCTAACTCCAAGGTGTTAACATGCCTCGTTCCTTCTGGAGCCTCTTGGGGAGAATCTGTTCCTTATCATGTCTTCTGCATGTTGTTCCCCTTCCTTGGCTTCTGGCCCTACGTTGCCTTTGCTCCCTCTGCTTTTGTTACCAACACCACCTCCTACCTTTCTGGTCTCCTGCCTCCCTCTGATAAGGACCTTTGTGACTGCATTCAGGTCTCACCTAGATAACTCAGGATAACCTCCCCATCTTTAGATTATCAACTTAATCACATCTGCAGAGGCCCTTTTGCCACAGGTTCAGGGGATGAGGGTTTGGCCGTCTTTGGCCACCAGTGTACCAAACACATGACACCCCTCCTTTAGCCAGCTGGGCCTCCCCTCGAGCTCTCAGGATCCACTAGGCACTTCCTCCCCTCTGCTGAAGGACTGGCCCACCCCCTTCCACCTGCCAATCTCCATACTTGAATTTCAAGGCTTAGCTCAAATGGCACTTCTCTTTTATAACTTTCCTTAATCCCCACAACCGGGGAGAATGAAGTGCACCCCTTCTCGTGTTCCCAGAGCGTAACAGTTTATGACAGCGAACCACGGTGTATCGGTTTACATATCTGGTCACTTACTCGATTGTGAAGTCCATAGGAGGAAGGCCTTTTGCTTGATCATCTTCATTGCCCCAGCTCCTAACACATAGCTCGTGGCCCTTAACAGGTGCAAAGAAAGTATTTAGTGAGTCCAAAAGCAGTTTGTGAAATCCATTATGATTTTTTTATAAGTCCCAGTTTGTAGTGGGATGGCTTTATGACAGATGTCAGCGGTTCTATCCACCAGGCCCTGCCCTCCTGACCCCCTCATTTGCATAATAGCGCCCTTCCTTTCTCTGGGGAGCTTTCTCTTCCCCACACAAGGTGGTCATGGTCATACTGCCCTAAAGGCCATAGCACTGTGACAGATGGCCCAGGTACAGTCAGTCAGAGTCAGGGTGGTTTTCCCAGATAGGGGCACGAGGCCCAGACAGGGCTAAAGAAAATGAAGTCATGGGATTCTACATGGAGGCTGGAGAGAGAAGTGCTGGTGAGCCAGTGTGAGCAGCACCCAGAGCCATGTGGGGTCCTGCCCTCCTCATCGGCCTCCACCTGGAGGAAGTCTACATGTGGACGGGAAAGTGAAGTCAATCTGAAGGAAAACCGAGCTCTGGGTGGTTAGTGAGCTGGCCAGGTGTGAGACCACAGTCCCTAAGGCCAGCCTCGCCTCTGAACTTCCCTGAACGAGAGCTAAGCAATGCTTCTTTTTTGCTTCTATCAGTTGGGGTTGGATTTCTGACTTGTGCCTGAATGATCCTGACTAATACAGGCCTTAACTTTGTAAGAATTTGTGGCCTAACACGCTGTGCACCCAGCAATAAGACTGTAGTTGGGCTGGGTAGCTTCCCAAAGGCTGGGATGCAGGAAAGAAGGTAAAGTAGTGAATTCATTTCCTTGACAAATACTTTGTGATGATCTGTGACATGGGGGAAGACCCTGAAATGGCACTTTGGGACCCAGTGTATTAGTCAAGACTCTTTCAGTGACAGAAAATCAAAAGAACCTGGATTAAGGGGAAAAAATGAGTTGGGGAGAGGGAGGATAGAATTTATTGACTTATATAACTGCAAAGGCCAGGACTAGGACTCATTTCTGGCCTAGCTGGATCCAGTTCCTCTCCACCTCTCCCCTCTCCTTTTTGCTGTATTGATTTTGTATTGATCAAGTGGTCTCTTTCCACATTGCAGAAAGGATAGCCAGCAGCTCCAAATTTGTTACCAGCACAAAAGGAATATGAAATGTATTGAGGGAAGTAAGGTTAGACAGAGTTAGGGACTCTATCAATTAGGAATGTTTTAGTCTGTAAGTAATAGAATAACCTACTAATGGGACTTAAGTGATAAAGGTTTAATTACTACATGAATTAGCTGTCTGGAGGTAAGCAATTTCAGTGTTGGTTTGGTGATTCAACTATGTCATCAAGAAACTGGTTCTTTCTTACTTTCCCTCTGGGTCACAGAATGGCTGCTGTGAAAGCTGTGCAGAATGCGCCAAGCATCACAGCCTCACACAGTGGCATTCTGAGAAGGAGGGAAAGAAGGAAGGCAGGAGCCAGGAACAAAAGGAACTTTCTTACTTTCACCTTTTTTATTTTTGAGCCTCTCATTTAACCAATCCAGAACTGGACCTACCTCCATTCTCACCACGTGAGGTAAGCCCCTCACCCTGTTCAGTTGGGATTCTGCTACTTGTACCTGAAGGCATCTCACAGATGCATTCTTCTAATAGGCAGAATTTGCTCCAGGCAGTTTTCTCTAGACTCACTTTCTGGCCCCAAAAATAGAGGCCACAGGGCAGGCCAGCCCACTCAGTCCTTCCAAGGTCCATCTCGATTGCCACCTTGTTCCTAAAGCCACTCCTGGCATACTCGGTCACAATCACCCTGCCCTCTCCCTCAGGTATTCTGCGCCTTCTTTCTGTTGCCCGTCCCCATTCACTCAGCAAGTGTTTATTGAAGTCCTGCACATTCTAGGGGAGGGGCTGGGTGCCGGCACTGTACAGGCGAGGCCGCGCCTTGCCTGCCTTCTATCATGCAGAGTGTGCTTGGTTTTACTCTGCCTGGCCTTTGTCCATTCCCTCCTTCCTTCCTCCCGTCCAACAGTCCAGTGTTCAGGGGCTTCTCTGGGCCAGGCCTTGGGCAGATGAGGGAAAATGGTCCCCACCTTCAAAATGCATATCGTCTAGCCAGGGGACAGTGACAGAGATAAGCACAGGGGCCACTAACACAGGTTGGGGGGCAAGCGAGTGTGGGGAAAACGCTGACACACAGACCACTGTTTGCACCCACTGAGCTAAGCTAAGCACCGGTTCCTTTAATCCTCCCACAAATCTTCGGAGGGGCAGCTCAAAACTGTTGATAGTCATTTTGGAGATCACTGCTCTGAGATGTCACATAACTTCCCCTAGATCACTCAGTCAGGTAGTAGCAGAGCTGGGGTTTGAACCCAGGCCCCGCGCACAAACCTCTGCGCGCACTGCCTGTCCAGGCTCGGAGGCAGACTGGCCAGATCTCTGTTTGCAAGGAGAGGCCCTGAGCCCACCCTTCCTGCCTCAGTCGGAGGCCTGTGTTCACCTGGATCTTGGACTTTCAGCCTCCATACCGCAAGATGACGCATTTCTGTTGCTGAAGCCGTTCGGTTTGTGGCACTCTGATGGCTATGTGCTAGCAGACGAACACACGAGTGGAGGCCTCACGGGAGCTGGGAGGGAGGGAGAGAGAGAGAGTGGGCTGTGAGATGAGACTGGAAAGGCAGGTCAGGGCCAGATCATGCAAGACCTTGTAGGCTGAGGCAAGACTTCGGATTTTACTCTAAGATCCAGGAAAGTCACGATTGGGCTTTATAACTGCCATAGGTTGTCGAGAATGATTTGGAAGAGGGCCAGAGTCATGGTGGAAAGACCAGCAAGGAAGCCACTGTAACTGCCCAGGGGAGTGAAGACAGTGGCTGGGACAGAGTGGGTTCTGCAGAGATCTGGGGGCCTTCCCGTGGCGGAGGAGGGGAAAGAGGACGGGGTCAAGGGTGATGTCCAGCTTCTGGATGGCTGGATGAGGATGGGTTGTTTTTCTTTTTAAGATTTTATTTATTTATTTGACACAGAGAGAGCGAGAGAGAGCGAGCGAGCGAGAGAGCGAGAGAGGGAATACAAGTAGGGGGAGGGGCAGAGGGAGAAGCAGACTCCCCACTGAGCAGGGAGCCCGATGAGGGGATGGATCCCAGCACCCTGAACCGAAGGCAGGCGCTTAACTGACTGAGCCACCCGGGTGCCCCTGGATGAGGATGGTTCTTATTCTGAGATAAAAGACCAGAGCTGGGGATAGAGACAGATTTGGGGGGGAGAATAGAAGCGGTCCTTTCAAACGTGTGACGGTACACGCGTGACGCTACATATGTGCGTAACATCCCAACAGAGACGTCGAGCAAGCACACGGATCTGTGAATCTGGAGCTCAGAGCAAGGTCTAGGCCACAGGCAGAAATCTGGGGATGGGATTTCAGGGCATCGAGATGGTCTGTCAAACCACAGGACCTGGTGAGCTCACCGAGAGAGAGAGGAGCAGGAAGAGGGAGGCCAGGACTCAGCCCTGAGAGCCCCTCTCCTTCTGAGGGCTGGTGGAGATGACTGGGAATGACTCGTGACGGCTGGTGTGCAGAGAAACCGCAGCCGGGGGAGGCCACACTCGGCCCGGAGACAGGAGGGCCCTCAGGACACGGCGCTTGGTCAGGTGGACTGCAGGAATAGGAAATGGTCGGGGGAAGGGAGCAGCTGCCAAGCTGTCAGAGGAAACAGAAGCAAAGACCCGTGGGTCAGTGTCCCGGTAAGAACGTACCACACACTGGGGGCTTAGGGCAAATAGAAGTTGATTCTCTTATAGTTCTGGAGGCCCGGAGTCCGAAGCAAGCCTTTTCTGTACACAATCACCTACGGAGGCATCTGTGACTACCCTCCTTAAAGCAGCCCTTCCCTCCTGCCCCTGACACTATATCTTCCTAGCATTTACATTTTCTGAAATGTCATACAATTTTGTCTGTCTGTCTGTCTGTCTGTTTGTAAGGCAGCAATGACGGGGACTGTTGTATCTGCTGCTATATCCCCAGAATCCTGACGGGTCTGGCACTTAGTAGGCCCTCAAGCAATTACTGAGAGAACAAACAAACCACATAGAAACAATAGGCCTAGAAAACACTAGAAGAAACACCCCAAAGTGTTAATGGTTTCCTCTGTTGAGATAAGACTGCTTTTACTTTTCCTCTCTATATTTTCCTGCTTTAAAAATAAAACATGCTATTTTTGGGGGGAGATGGATATGCTCCATATCTTGATTTGGGTGGTGATTACACGGACGTGGACAACTGTCAAAACTCATCCAACTGAACGCCTGAGACGAGCATTCTATTATATGCTAATTCTCAAAAATAAAAAAAATACAAATTATATCTCAAAATACAATGCTCTTGCAATTATAGTGTTTAAAATATATAACTGTAAATAGGATAATAGGTATTACATCTGTATTCTAAATTAAATTTGACTTGTTATAATATCAAAAAAAAAAAAAAGAAGAAAAAGGTTCTGGATGACCTTTACACATGGACACACACAGAACAGAGTCTATACCTGCCAAGTTAACACCACTTTGTAACATCCCCCAGGAGTTTATAAAAAATTCGTTCCAGGCTTTCTCTCTCCACTCATTCTGTAATAAACTGAAGCCGCAAGCTAAGCTGATCCCTCCAGAATCTAGTTTGCAGTTAGCCTGTTTATTCCTGTTCGTGCCTCTGGGGGCAGTAATTGAGTCTACACTCTCTAAGAAAAGACTCCTTGGGGTGTAGATAGTTTTGTTCCAGAAGCAACTTTTCCAGCTGGGGAAGCACCCCAGCTTCCATGAAGCTCTATATAAAAGAACTGAAATATCAGCTTAAATGGCTGGTATGGACTAGGCCCCAAGAGGCAATCGGAGTGAAGTGATTTCCCGAAGCCAGCCCTTGGGTGGAGTGGGGGAAAACCACTGGCGTGGTTTTCTTCCTCCTTCTTTATCAGCTCTGGCTCAGGCCCGGCTGAAGTGAGAGAGGAGACAGAAGTTAGAAGGTTCCATGAGGAGAGGGGGAGGCTTGCAGAAGGTGGGGGTACAGGACTGTCTTACTGACACCAAAGTGGCCTCAACTCCATACTCTGCTCCTTCCCCAAAGCAACCGCAAAGCAGGGACTTGGGAGCTGTGTCCTTTCTGTCCCCACATCCCACGGTTAGAGGGGCCAGTCGAGAGACGAGGAGCCCGGATTTTGGACTCAGGCAATGCTGGGATTGAGCACTGCCCTTATTAGGGATCCCCTGTCCTGAATTGCCTCCTGCTGGGCCTCGGTTTCTCGGTTGGTACAGCGGGGTGGCTCTACCTACCTCCCAGGCTGGCGTGGAGGACTGAACGGAACAATACACGGCAAGTCCGCAGTACAGGAACTGTGGTCCGGTCAGCAGGAATTCAACAACTGTGAGCCAGTCCCCGGAATCAGACTCTTCAGAACAGGGCAGAGCGTGCTCCCGTCTCTAACGCTCAGTGAGTGGAGTTGAATCCTCTAATTCTCTCTCGGCTTTGGGTCCTACTAAAGAAAACAGAGGTTCTGGGTCTGCCCGTCTGGATCACCTGCTTGGGGGTAACCGGTGCTGGAAAAAGTCTCTCCTGGGGATGTTCTTAGGTTGTTCCAAGTCAAGGTGGGTTCACACAGGTTCACACAGTAAGTCAATCGGGGCTCTTAGCGTCAATTACCTCGCTTCTCACAAGAATGTTATCTCGGCAGGTGGAAAGAAAACTGTTTTTAAGAGTTCACCAAAAAGCCCTCTCCCGAGGAGGGCTCGGAGAGGAGAGAGGCGGGGTTAAGGTGTAGAAATCTCTTTCTCGGGGTTATTCTGGTTCCGAAAAGCAGTGGAACATTCCTCTGTATAAGAATAGGGGAAAGAGGGCCATGGGGAGAGGAGCACTGAGCATATAGGAAGAAAGGGAGAAGGGGGAGCTTTGGTGTTACTCTGGCCAAACAGAGCTAGGAATCTGGCCAGAGGGAGAGTGCACTGTTGGCAGCAGCAGAGAGATCCTGTACGGACTTTTAGGAAAGCTTCTGGGCCGCAGCACGGGGCCTCCTCCATTGGGGCCAGGAGAGTTCTGGCAGCAGCCCCCGGCCCAGGCATGTTCCCACATAATTGAAGTCGAATGTGCTTGGGGGGAGGGTGGATGGAGGAGGCCTCCGAGTTCCTGGCTGCTGAACCTCAGCGTTCTGCAGTTGGCCCTGTTTGGGATCGAAGCCAGTTAGTGTTGATTTTCTGCAGCACGGAAACAAATGCAACGAAGCTGTTTTTCTGAGGCATGCATTTTGAAAAGAGGATTTTAATTTTTTCCCCCAAGGACAGGTGGGGCCGGGAGGTGGGGGGGGCGGCATTGTGACGTGGCTCTTCTGTTGCAGTCTCTTCTGCAAACGGTTTTGGGCTCATAGTTTCCGTGTGAGCACAAACGAATCAGAATGTGTGAGAGGGCATGGCCACGACTTAAAAGCTAAGTCTTTCACAAAAGATAATTCCTGGAAAATGCTGCCGGAGGACCCTCTGGCTGTGTGCGATAAGTCACAATTTGTTTGCTCTCCGCTGGAGGGTTTCCAGGAGAGCAGTTCTCCTGTTCCTCCTAAAATTTTCCATGGACTCTCCTTTACTTCTCGGTCTTTCTCTGTGATCTTGTTCCGCTACCCCCGAAATTAGTTTGTGTTCCTTCTTTTCAGTTAGTACTGAAGTCTTTTGGGGCCCAACCATTATGTTAGTGATAAAAAGTGACATCATCTAGTTTCTCAAGTGGTGGAGACACATCGTTCTTTTAATGGCACTCAACTGTGCACAGCCCTCTAGGAAAAGTCTGGACTCTTGGCCCATTCGGCCATACCCAAGGGATTGAGAATCTGCAATCACAGATCGACTCGGCTGGAGGGGTCTCAGTAAGGAAATGGACATAAGGGAAGATTTGGTCTGGGACCTTCTGCTCCTTCCAGACAAAGAGTGGTGAAAAGGCATCTCCGTAGAGGCCAGGTCAGTAGTATTTTTCGCATTCAGCATTTACGCTCAGTGCTAGAACTCTGCTTTTATCTTTTGAGAAGAATTTCACCATCCCCTGTATCATACGGGGATATCAGCCTCTCTGCATTTATTTCGAGGCTGGGTCTGAAAGGAGTTTTGGGTCAGGGCATTTGGAATCCGGCCTGAAAAAAAGCAAAGCTGCTTTAGTTCACTTAGTGTACTTGGTAATTAGCCTTGGAGTAAAAAACGTTATCTGCACCAGCGCAGCTCCGTGCCAAGTACCAAAACCATATTTTCCAGATGATTCCAGTGAGAAGTTTTTGACCCGAAGCAATTCAACATTGGGCCCCAAAGACCACAATCATCTTGTATAAAACAACAGATTGTTCATCTCTCCCTGGCCTTCTTTAGTGCAGCAAGAATGCAAAATCCAGATTAAGAACCAACTGCAGAGCCCCCTCTGCGCTTGCCTAAGCTTCCAGAATTACAGTAGGAGACTGCTCCATGTTCATGAAAAGTACACTAGCTAAAATGATGCTGAGATAGTTTTGGCTTCTGGGAGTGCAGCTTTCAAAACGAAAGTCTAACAGAACCTAATATTGTTAGGTGCCTGAGCATTCTGGGGAGGGCACGGGTCCTATGCAGACAGGGTAAGAAGGGCTACCAATAAGTAGTAAATGGTTATCATTACCTTTAAAAGATGAAAAGAAGGCATAAAGGAGTCGATTATGACATTAATCAGGATAAAGAGGCCACAAGCCCTCCCCATACCACCTCCCACAAGAGGGTAAAAAAATAAAAGCAGCTTTATATAACTTCCCTGAGGTCTCCTAATGCACTAATGCCACAATGTTTGTCTGCTCCAGGCTGAGGGCAGTATAGTGTCAGGGTGGTGGTGGTGGTGGGGCGGGGAATGAACTTCACGTTTTGCACAGGATGAGACACTTGGCTTTGGCTTCGGGGCAAAACGGAGCGGGGAGGTTCCCGAAGGGAAAGGCCTTTCTCCCTAGTACGACTTTACTCTTTCCTGTCATTTAAAAATTTTCAACTATAAAAGCTACATCTGGGGGCGCCTGGGTGGCTCAGGAGGTGGAGTTTCTGGCTCTCGGTTTCAGATCAGGTCATGATCTTAGGGTCCTGGGATCCAGCCCCAGTCAGGCTCGGTGCTCAGTGGGGAGTCTGCTTGAGGATTCTCTCCTTGCCCCACTCCCCCCACCCCCGCCTGCATGCTCTCTCTCAAATAAATCTTAAAAAAAAAAAAGCTACATCTGTTGGTGTAGACACTATGCAGATATTCTAGGACTCCTACTTCAAGAACCTTCACAGACGAGAAGGAAAAGGGCTGGCCAGAAGCAGAAGCCTGTCAGAGAACACCTGGTGTCTTCCTAAACTCGCTTAGAGTGAGAGCCAGGGCTCTGAGCAGTGGAGACATCCCCCGGGACCACGAAGGAGCAGGAGCTGGGTCGTGAGAGACTCCTGAAAAGTTTCCCTTCTGCTGCCAAGAAAGAAATTAACGCAGAATTCACTGCAGCAGTTAATTCAGCTTTATCCTGGAGAAGACGAAATCACTTTCCTCAAACGTGAGAGCAACTTTCCTTTTTTAGATAAGCCCATTGACTTCGTCACGTGAGCCCATCCGCCACCAGCCCAAGCAACGTGGCAGAGTGCACAGCAGCCAGATCTTAAGGATAGTATTTGTAACTTGCATATCCCGACTGTACCAGGAGAGGGGTTTCCGAGTGATGACAGGTTGTTCATTTGTGATTTGCCAAGCTCTCCACACTCCACTGGCTGGCTGTTTCGTTTCCCAGCCCTCTTGCTGAGGACAACCTCCCTGGGCAAGCATGGAGCTGGAAGTTGCTTCAGGGCTTTGTCTTACCCAGTGTATCCTAACCAGTCACATCTGGGGCAGTTTCAAAAAATAAAACGATCTCAGCTTGCGATAGGGCCTGGGAAAAAGTCTCCAGTGTATAAACTGATTGCCATTTGTGAAAGAGTTGTGTGCTGAGTCTCAGCCTATCCTGAGCCTCCAAATTCAGATAATTTTCCTTATTCTACTTATTAGTTTGGGAAGTTGGAGCAAAGGGGTGGAGAGATGAACAACATAGCTGCTCTACTGTTGAGGGGATGATTTTTAATGCTTCTTTTAAATCCAGGTCAGTGGCACCTTCTTAGGTTATTTAGATACAAGCTCCCAAGAAAAGGTCAATCAGAGAGACACAAATTTCAACACAGGGCAGAATCATTTCAAAGTTTGGTTATTTTAATGGAATTTCATTGTTCAAGGTAGTATGGATATATTAAGTGGTTCATTTCCATCCTGAAGAAAACACGAACAACTTCTCAAATTCAAACATGACTGTTTGACCTTTTTCAGACATTTTCTTACTGTATCTTGTTAGATTCTTTATTCTGGAAGAAAATTTTTAAACCTTCAAGTAGTTTGGAAACATTTGCCTATTTGCTCATTCCTCTGGGCACAGCCTTTCAGAGCACTTCGCCCACCTGTACTGAAGATCTCTGTTCTCCCAGCTGGTGGTAGGGCTGCGTGATGGAGGTGAACATGGGAAAATGAGGAGCGAGCAAGCTTTGTCAACTACTTCTAATTCTCTTAATTAGTATGCTACGATCCACCCCAGCTTCTGCAAGGTCAGACATGCAAGACAAGTACTTGGCCAAAAAAGCAGGATTCTAACTAGTGTAAAAATAGATTTTAAATAAAATAGAATCTCTATAGGAAAGAGAATTAGGTTATGCTTTACATTCCCGCTCTTGCTTTAAGATATCTGTATATATAAGTCCAAGGGGGACTTGTAGAGTTGGTCTACCCTAAGTAAAAATTGAGAATGTCTGAGTACATTCATTTTGCAAAGTTACAGGTGAGGTTTTTTTGGGAAATGCTACAGACATCCCACAAAAATGGATGGTGATTAACAATACAGTTTGTGTGCTAACAAGTAACATGTAAGACATTTAGGCCAAAGGGGATGAGGCCTAACCATAGGCTAAAAAAACAATTAAAATGTGATCATTTGAAAACTCCAGCTAATTCTAAAGCAGAAAACAAACCCATCATTTATCAGCATGTCTTGTTAACCTATCTAGTTACCTCTTTTGGAAGCTTAAATTCCAACACGGGTCTTATTTTAAGTTTGCTCAATCACTGCGTATTAAGAATTACTTGACATTAAGTTTTCTAGAGAAAGTACACAGCCGCTCTGTTGGCTCACAACAAGCATCGCGTGACTGTTTTAAAGGGGCTCTGTTAAAATTCCAATTTTCGGATTTAGAAACAGCCTTTGGTTGTATCTTGAAAGCATCACTGAAAATCTGCCCAAGCTCCCTCTAGCCGCAACCTGAACATGCAGCCTGATCTTTTGTAAACATTCAGAAAACACTGATCCCAGCAAAATACACAATCAGCTAGTTAGAACCCTCACTCTACATTTTCACATGGATGATAAATCTGCCTGCTGAGTCTTGCTAGATGCTAGGAAATCCAGTCTGAGAGTTGGATCTTAGAACAACCCTTCAGCCTCCTCCTTATGTGAGGTTCATAATGTGGTGTGGAATCATCAAAAACAAACTAGAAGCACCACCATTTTTCCTACCGTGGGTCTGCTCGGCCCGAGCGGGATGTTTGTTTTTCCTGGCTAGCCCTGGAGCAGGAGATGGCCGCTGGTGACAGGCTAGTGACTAAAGGTTTATAGGCCCAGCCTCTTTTCATGTGACCTTCAAACAAGTCTTCAATTCCAAGGTGCAGGGAGGGATGACAATGACAGGAGACTAACGCTAGGGAATCTGCGTAAATCCTCAGTGGCCAGTGCAGACCTCTCTTTAAAGCAGCTGCTATGACCTCAGGTAACGTGACCTATGAGGTTACCAAAAAAAAAAACCAACCAAAAAAAAAAAAACAAAAACCGACATCTTGAACCGACCCCAGAACTGAATGTCCAATACACCAACTCAATAAATACAAAGGAAAAATGCATGGCAGAGCTGGGGCTTCTATCAAGTAGGAAGGCAAAATGGTCATGAGAACGTGAGGCTAGTGAACCACCATGGTGGGCAAGGGCAGCCACCTCTGAAGCCCCGGCCCCTCTCCGTCAGCTCTCCCGGCGACCGGGCCTACAGTTCCTGCAGCACACGCCAGCAAAGAAAAGATCCAAACAACGGCGGCTGCGTCCTCACTTGTACTTATCCAAGGTCCACCCTCACACGCAGCTGAAGCCCCAGCACACCCCCGCCGCGCCAGGGAAAACAGTCTCAGGGACATCCGCTTCACAGAGGTCACTTGCCCCTCTTGCTGCGGCCTTTCCTGGAGGGCAGCTTCCCACTGCCCCCCGAAGATGGGGGGCTGGAGGCCGAGGCCATGGCGATGTTGATCTGTCCCTCCTGGATCTCCTGCCGGGTCTCAGCAGGCAGGTGGTTGATCTTCTGCTGCGCCTCCAGGTAGAACATGACGTCACGCAGCTGCTCCTGGATCTCGGTGATCTGCAGATCCTTCTGGTCGCAGGTCTCCTTCAACACCCTCTCCTCCTCCTTCAGTTTGTTCTGCAGGAGCACTTGGTTGGCTCGCAAACACTTGTTCATTTCCTGCTCCTCTTTGAGCTCTGTGGTAAGTTTGGCCACTTTCGTGTTTAGTTGGGTGCACCTTTTGCAAAACAAAGGAAGACAAAAGCATGTTTTTCATTTGCTGACACGGTCCCCTTTCTGCTCTGGGATTGAACAGAGGCGCTGTGATCTCAGAATCCATTTAGAAACTGGACTCCTCCCTCCTGTGGTGGAAGGAGACTGGTTTGCTGTCATTGCAACAGCTTTACAAAGCAAGGATTTTACTCGAGTTACCAGCATGGCTTCGGGACAATTTTTCTAAGCATCAGACGTTTTTCAATTGCAGAAACGACTCTGTGATTCATGGTAAAACTCCTACCACTTCTCTGTTTTGCAGTCTGTGGTTAAATAGGTGGCTCAGAGATAACAGCTACGATAAAGAAGTTATGAGGAAAAGCGACATTCTCACAGAGTCAAGTGCTCTGACCTCACTGCATTCGCTGGAGGAGAGTTTTCAAGGATAGGGAGCGCCCTATTCTTGATGCTCGATCTTACTCATAAGTAAAGAATTACAAATTAAAATACCATTTGGGATACCATTTTTATGTATCAGAATACCAAAGAGCTCAGACATGGGGAAAGAGGAACATCCACGCGTTGGCACTGGAGCATGAATAGAAAGAAACTCTTTGGTAGTCACCTTGGCAATACCTATAAAAATCAAATTTCACATGCCCTCTGCCACACCTATTCTAGGAACTTATCCTACAGAATATATCCCACAGAATATACTTCAGACCACACAGAAGGAAACATGGAGAAAAATGCCCATTGCAACAGAGTTTATAGTAGTCTAAGACTTGAGACAACTTAAGCATCCATCGATAGGGAACTGGTTAAAATTATTATGGGACCTTCAGATAATGAAATACTTGCCATGCTGTTCTTAAGCTTTTCACACCATATTCAACAAGTCTGGCCTTTAATTCCTGTCTAAGGCCAGAGTATACACCATCTCTGGCTTAGACAGTCGCTCTCCTAACTGCCAGTTCTCAGCCCTATGGCTCAGAGAAGCTGCAGCTCTGAGCATAAGGCTATTGCTTTCTAGTGGCAAAAATGAAAGATATTTGCACATATAATAAGCACAGATATCAGGGGAGAGCACTGCATTCCACATGGTGTCCACCTGGCATGAAACACTGTAGTTTTTATAAACAGAAAAGTCATAGTAAGTTTGCTTCATATATAGGGAGACCCCCGAAAACCTAGTGACAGACACACTTGGAAAGTATTTCCACTGGAATGAAAAGAGATTACCTGTTTATGATCCTGTTACAATGAAAAAACTAATTAAAAGAGACCAATTACACCTACTTTCTTTCCACAGACTGCTTTTCTTTTAGGAGATCATTTAGTCTGTGCTCCAGATTATCACATTTCTCAATTGTTTCTTTAAATTTGGTCTTCATGTTGTTAATCTGAAAGAACAAACAGAGGTCAGTTTCACTTCACAGAGGCATAGTTGTGTGATCTTCTTAGTTGTGTGAACTTCAGCACTGTTTCCTCAATTACCTATCTATAACTTTGACAAACCAGACTAAGAAAAGGTGAGACAATCATTCAGAAGAATTTCTGTAATGGAAATAAACATTTTTCCCCCTTACTGTTTATCTATACCGGGATGATCAGGAGCAGCTGAATGTCAGGCAAAAGACTCAAAAGTAAAGGAAGACTCTCAGGCAGTCTAGCAGGCAATGGTCTGTCAGAAGCCAGACCAGAGCATCCTCTTCTTAACTCGTTATATTTTTTTTCCTCCTGAGATCACCTTCCAAAAATTACCATCCAAATAATCTAACAAACCAATCTAATCCAAGAAAATGGTGATAACTGATTTTACCTGTTCAGGTTCCCCCTCCAAACTCCTTATTAATTTTCTCATGTACCACAAAGACACCTAGAACGTAAGCGGTTCTTGTTTCGAGTTAATTTGTAAGTGCAACATAGAGAGGACAAATTCATGTTTCATAATCTTAGAAACCGAAGAGACTTTTAAAATTCTGGTGTATTCTGTGTCGGAAACCAAGAGACTTTTGAAGTCTAGCTAAGCAGATGCTGGATTCTCTCCGGTGCAACAGTGTACACAACTGAGAAATGCCTCAGCTCTACTGACACAAGGACACAAGGCGAAGATCAGATGGGAAGGAGGAGTAGTGAGGCTGGGTGGACCATGAGGCAGTAGTAACAGGAACTGAAAGGGACTGAGAATTTAAATCCTATGGCCCACATACCAGCCAGGTGTTTTGTAAGCAGTATCTCCTTTATATCTTATAAGAAAGCTGGCAACTTTGATGTGGCAACCTTTTATAGAAACAGGCTTATAGAAAGGTGAGGCAATCTGCCCAAGGTCACCTACCTACAGCGTGGTGGGTCCAGGACTAGACACCAAATCTGGATCCAGAGCCAAGCTCTAAACCTCCCTGTACTACACTGGAGGCCACAGGTTTTTCCTTTTCAAAGGAAAAATGACCCTTGTGCAGATGTAAACTCTCAGCAATGTTCATCATGTTAGAAAAAGGGCCAGTGCTTTTAATACTTTCTTTTAAAAACTTGCCACATGGCCTGCCTAACAGATTTCTAACAGCACTGTTTTTTTAATAAGAAAATAACTGTAGAAATTAACTTTATAGCCAACTTCTGTTAAGTTGGAAGAACACACAATTAGAGAAAGATTCCTCTATGTCGTGAAAATAAAAATAGCTTAAAAATTGCTCTAATTTGGGGTGCCTGGGTGGCTCTGTCAGTTGGGCATCTGCCTTCAGCTCAGGTCATGATCTCAGGGTCCTGGGATCAAGCCCAGTGCTGGGGGGGTCCCCTGCTCAGCAGGGTGCCTGCTTCTACCTTTCCTTCTGCCCCTCCTGCTATTTGTGCCCACACGCACACGTGCTCTCTCTCTCTCCCTCTCTCACTGTCAAATAAATAAGTAAAATCTTTATTTTTTTTTAAAGATTTTATTTATTTATTTGACACAGAGAGAGAGAGATTATAAGTAGGCAGACAGGCAGGCAGAGAGAGAGAGGAGGAAGCAGGGAGCTACTCAGCAGGGAGCCCAACGCGGGCCTCTATTCCAGGACCCTGAGATCATGACCTGAGCCGAAGGCAGAGGCTTTAACCCACTGAGCCACCCAGGCGCCCAAGTAAAATCTTTAAAAAAATTTTTAAAAATTGGTCTAATTCTAGGTTGGTATTAATTTCCTCCCCAGTGTTGTTTTAAAATAAAGGACCATTAAATCCTTTGTACATTTTCTCCTAAACTGACTCCTATTAGTTTAGAGAAATTGGAAAGGACAAAAATGATACCAAAAGGAACCAGATTATATATGTTTTGCTCACTGAAGATACTTAGGCCAAACGCACTTAAATCAAGACGAAAACCAACTCACCCCAAAAAGCTCTTTAAGACTGCTATAGACAAAAGTTACAATGGTTTAAATCATGCTTTTTAAAACCTTTCTGACCATGAGCCCGTAATAAGAAACTCAGCATACGTATACACACACAACTGATGCCAACAACTTCACAAATCAGTGTTAAATATGATAATGCACTCCGATATTTTATATCCATCTTACCCTGTTTAATAAAAATGCTAGCTGTGCTCTACCAAGCTCACTTCACAACCCACAGCTGGAAAAATACTGATTTACATGGAGCTCCAGGTCCAATGAGGAAAGAAGGATCTTTAGGGGAATTCACCCGTCCTGACCGCCTGCTCTATGTTCTTCCTACATGGCCCCACTAAAACAAGAACCTTCGAGTGGGCATGAGCTTCTAGAACAGACTGTTACGCGCTGTAGCAATAGTACTCCCTAAGGCATGCTGGGGGTGGGGCAGGAACAGTGCTGTAACAAGTCCATGATGAGGCCCGTGAACAAGAATCTCCATCAGTGAAACCCAAGGTCTGCTACTGTTTCTCTCTGCACATGCTCTCCCGCTGGAGGTGCCAATGGACAGAGGACTGATCAAAAGGAGGACAGTGGCAGAACAAAAAGGCTGCATCATCCATTAACTTATGGAGAAGCGACATTTGTTACTAGAAAACAAAACATCCTTTTCAAGCCCTTCCAACTTGTATGCAGAACTGCCCTTGCCTCCATCTTACCCCTACGTAAAAGGAAACACAAGTTTCAGTGTTTCACTCTCCTGCCCCTTGACTTGCTTTTCATGGGCATTTGTTAGGGAATGCGGTTAATCCTAAGGAGTCTGAAAAGGCGGAGAGGACCCTAAGCTTAGCTCTCAAGGGTCTGCGTGAAGCACTCAGGTACATCCCCTGTGCGCAAACCCATTACTCAGGCCGTGCAGAGTTGCCAGTATTCATTCCAGGCACTTCATAACTTGACACCAAGTGGCAGTGACCCGTGCTCTGTCTCCTGAGTGCTGTCGGAGGCATGTCCTTCCCATACGTACTCCAATCAAGCCCTATTCAGAACTAGTCCATCAAGTGACCCTGAGTACCTCTGGAAAGGCACTTTCATCATTTGGAAGGTTCTTGTAGGAACTACATCAAGAACTTCTAACTAAAGATCATGTTAAAGCTGGTGTTAAGCCTTAATTTTGGAAGCCTGATTTCTCCTTTGTAGGCATATCCCAAAACTGGGGCCAAAGGGCCTGGCCTGTGTGTAAGCCTGGCCCTGTCTGCTTAATTCCAGGGTAATCCTAGCCACCACACAGGTGAGACCCAAGCCTGGCTCTGCAGTCCCTATCTGAAGGCCTAGTTATTGCTGGGGACTCACAGAGTTACTAAAATCATCATTTAAAAAATTTTAAAAGCCTGTATTTAACACTAAGAGGATCACTGAATTATGAACACTGTCCCTAGAACCTGAAGAAGATTCTTGGAGCCCCTTCAGGAGCTCACTAGTTTCCAAACTCCCTTCTTTGGAACTGGCAGGATTCCCTGTACATGCTGGGGGCAATGGGAAAAAAGCAAGTGCAGGTCTCTCCACCTGGGTTTCTACCAAAATCACACCACTTTTCTCTTTCACCTGTTAGAGTAGTGAACTGGCATCTCCTTGAAAGGATTTTGTTAAAGTCCAAAAACCTCTGCCCTCGATAAACAAGGAACCACCGGAACCACGGAAGTTCTAGCCCCTCTGCCTTCCTTTCTCCTCCGCGATTTCGAAGAGCTCGGCACCATCGTGCTGGCGCGGGAGCCCGCACGCAGCTCCGCAGAGCAGCTGTTCCCAAGCTGACAGACCAACTGACGGACTCGAATTACAAGCCCTTGTGTACATACTTCTATTTTTTTAATGGAATTGCACAAGACACTAGAAAACCAGATCAAAGTTAAACAAATCTCTCCCCACTGAAAAATACCAAAATACTCAAGTTTTCCTTTTTAAGGGTATATAACAGGTATTTGGTTTCTTCCTCACTTCATATTTAGTGTAATATCGAGCTCAGCATACAATTTTAGTCCATTCGTCTTGATTTACTGATCCTAGGTGAGAATACATGTTGGCTTCCCTCCCCTTCTTAAATAATGCTCAGTTGGCTGTATCTGCAACAGCATATTTTCGTCTCTTCCTTTTCCTCTTTTTGACTAATTTCATTCTTATTGTGGTCTAGAATTTCTTGTTGCCTGAAACTGCCTTTAGGGCTAAGTCTGTAATATAATGATGATTCATGTTTTCAACCGCTTCTCTCTGGAATTCTGATCTAAAGTTAGATTACTGGGGTGAGACAACTGATTCCAAATTCTTGTTTTCTTTCTTCTTTCTGCGCACTGCATCCCCCCCAACCCGTGCCCCAGCTTTACTGTGATATAACTGACATATAACAAAGGTTTCTTTTTAGAGGCAAAACAGTTCTCTATCTCTTTATCAGACTAAGGAAGATTCCAGCATTCCTCTTTTCTTGTACCCTGCGTTCTCCCACCCCAACATCAGATATTCCTGCCATGTGGCACGTCTGCAGCACCAAACCAGAAACTTACTTCCTCTGCTGTGTCCTTCTCTATCCGAACTATCTTGTTTTCCCAGTAGATTCGCTGAGATTCCAGCTGGCTTGTTAGTAAATATGAATACTAGAAACATAGAGAATAGACACATAAATCACTTTCTTAAATTCAATTAAATCCAACATTTAATCACCTACAGAAGAGTAGAATGTGTATTACATCTTGGTTACACTCTATGCAACAAACCAGGGAATATAGAGATGTCAATTACACTCCTGTCCTGGGGCTTACCATCTAGTCTGGACAAGTACACAGAGAAATGCACGTTAACAAGTAAGTTTCTGTTCAAGCTAATTTTAAGAAGAACCACAGGTTTTTAAATCAAAGTATAATTCAAATCAGCTCACCCCCCTCCAGGAAGCTGTCCCTGTCCCTCCCAGCCCTGGGTTAAGCAGTCCTCTCAGTTCCCTTAGTATAGTGCCTATCATTAACAGCACTTAATCACCGGCTCTCCCTGACTAGACCATCAACTCACTGAAAGTGAGGGTTCTACCTTTATTTCTGTAGCCCCAGTGCCTGGCACATGCTGGACGTCAAGAAACGTTTGCTACCTGACTGCATGAATGGATGAGCAGTGACATGTAACAACAGAGAAAGGACAGATGGCTTACAACAGTAGGGTCTGGCAGGGCTTCTGAGAGGAGGAGAGATTTGGGAGTGCTTTCGACTGACAGGAGGAGGTAAAGACAGAGATCTGATTCCAGAGAACTACTGGATCCAGATGTGAGCTGTGGACATTCAGGATCTCTTCAAGATGAAGGAGTCACATCAATGAGGCGAGGGTGCAAGGTACGGACAGATGGAGCCTTATGGAAGGCTCTGGAGTATTATATTGAGAAACGTGGGCCATGGAGTGGCAACGTCACATCTGCACTTCAGAAAGACCATCCCAAAAGACTAAAAGAGCTCTGAAAGTGTTTGTAAGCGAGAGAAGAGAATGAAGGTATAAGAGAGAGAAAGGCCAGACAGGGGAGCATGTGTGTGCCCCTGGAGTGGGCAGGGGGGCTGATCAGTGCTGCACTCCCAGCACCAGGAAGAGTGGCCGACAGACAGCAGCTCTTGATAAACATTTGCTGAATGAATATACTTAAGAGTTAATGTGAAAGCGCTGCTTATTCTAAAAACTTAATGTAAAAAGGCTTAAACGTTTTTCTTATCAATGCAATTAACAGTAAAACGTCATTTAGGTCATTCTACTGAATCTATTAGACCATAGAAGTCTGGAGATGAGCAAGTTTTCAAATATCCATTTCCTCCCAAGGTTGGTTGCTTTTTAAAGATTCTATTTATCTATTTGAGAGAGAGAAAAAGAGCACATACAAGCAGGGGGAGAAGCAAAGGGGAAGCGGGAAAGCAGACTCCATCCTGACCACAGAGCCCGACCGGGGGCTCAATCTCACTCAACGGTTTCGGTTCAGGTCATGATCTTAGGGTCCTAGGATCGAGCCCTGCGTTGGGCTCACTGCTCAGTGGGGAGCCTGCTTCTCCCTCTCCCTCTGCCATTCCCCCTGCTTGTGCTTGCTTGCTCTGTCAAATAAATTTTTAAAAATCTTAAAAAAAAAAAAAAGAAAACTTATGTTAAACTTCTCCTTCATTAATGTAAACTTTACCATACAACAATCGTATAGTAGATGGGATTTACTGCTACAGTGAAAAATCAGATTGTGCTACTTTTGTTGTTTCTTCAACAATATGCATCCCCCCAAATGGCTTTATGGAAGCATCAAATCCATAAAACACGTACTTTGAATATATAAGTGTCTAATTCATAAAATGTCTAAGATATACACAAAAGCTTCCCAGGCATGGAAGGATGCTACTGGGGTTTCCTCATTCTGAACTGCTCAGTTTCCAACTGCTCCCGGGATGCCATCAGGTAGATTCTCAACTTGCAGTTTGACTGCAGCTAGAGGACCACCTTAATATTGAGCTGGAGACAATGAGGAACATCACATTCAAAATAATAAGGCATGGTGAGACTTAGACTTTCAAAGTAGACAGAATAAAAATATTTTAATAATCCTTCTCAGCAATGATGTAACTTTAAAAAAAGTTGACATACAGAGGAAATGGCAAAATTAAAAGCACAAGTCACTTTTTAAGTTAGGACAATAAACCAAAGTAAAAAAACGGTACTCAATAATTACTAATAAAGTATCTTACCTCTAACTGTAAGGCATCTATTTTCTCTTCCTGGCAAGTATCACCCTCACATTCATACTGTACTATTTTGCCATCTGTTTTACTTGCAACCAGTCGATGGACATAGTTATCTAAAGAAAAGAATGAATTCATCAATCAAGGCTTGTTTGGGTTCTTTCTTCACAATGAAAAGAGTTTGCATGTCTGCATATACCTTTAACTTTGACAAATTTTTGTTTTTATGTATTCTAAATTAAATGCCTTGCAATACTTCTGTACGAGTGGGCTAAATCATTTGAATTTAAGCAAGAGTGAGAGGGCAAATATGGAAGTGTTAACCCTCTCTATAATGTGCAATTCAGGCCATTCGTAGGAAAAGTGCCCTACAGGGCACCGTGAGAATTCGAGTTTGCCACAGCTGTCAGGAAGATTTCAAGCTGGGAGAGAAAGCAGAGAGGTTCCGAGGGAGAGATGTTCATGCAAATGAATTCAAATTAGAAAATGAGAACGGTGTTCACCTCCGGCATAGTCCCAGACTCGATGGTTGGTGAGTTGCATGGCGTATGTGTGCTGCGTTTCTTCAAAGTGCTTATAAGCATGTCTACTCACATACCGTCCACATCCTATGTGGCCACATATTAAACAAATCCACAGGTTCTGTCACAGGGAAGGTAAGATCTTCATTAGTTATACAAAAACACATGACCTGACTCACTCAGAGTGGAAAGGGGCTTGACAGAGAATGAAGCTGAGTTGTTTCACCAGGAGTTTTGAATAAACATATGTTTATTTATACGTTTTTTAAAAAGATTTTATTTATTTGACAGAGAGAGAGATAGGGAGAAAGGGAACACAAGCAGGGGGAGTGGCAGAGGGAGAAGCAGGCCTCCCGGAGAGCAGGGAGTCCCACGTGGGGCTCAATCCCAGACCCTGGGATCACGACCTGAGCCGAAGGCAGACACTTAACGACTGAGCCACCCAGGCATCCCTAAACATATGTTTAAAACCCACAAAGCAAGGATGCTTTTATGGGTCAATCATTTTCTCGATCTGGGTTTTAAGGAACTCTAGATAAATAGCAAGACAAATATTCACAGGTTATCAGCAAAAGTCTAGTCCTCTTCAAAAAACAAAGAATAAAAAGCAGAAGAATATTTTGCTCAGGAGTGTAAAATAATTTATTTATACTTCTTGCCTGACCCCAGACCAAAAAAAAAAAAAAAAAAAAAAAGAGTCAGCCTGAAAAAGAATCGGAAAGAATTTAAGCCACACAGGGCAGAAGCAAATCCCGGACCGTGAAAGCTGTGCTCACTGTTCTTTCCTAGCAGCCGGTCAGTACTTACTTCCTGCACCCCACACTCGAAACACTTATTCTCTTCCACTGGCTCTGGAGTCTGGCAGTACCGGCACACGGGACACCTAACCAGGACACCAAACAAGAATGGTACAGGTGAAATAGAAGAGACAGTTGTTACAGAACCAAAAGTCAAAAAACTGCATTTTAAATCTTCAGTCTCTTACATACTATATGTTTATCATAACTAATGGTACCACTTGAAGAACACTTGAAAGTTATTCTCAAAAGAAGTGAAAAAATACAAAATCTTAATAAAGGAAGAAGGAAAAAGTCTTGATCTGTTTCATGCCTTCTTCCATTTTTCTCTCTAAAGTTTAATCAAAGAACTAAATATATACAGGTTAGACGTTAGGGACTTGAGATAAGTTATTAATTTTATGTACAGTTAATTTTATGTCCGGTTATCCATAAGGTATTTTCACGTCAAATAATCTACCTTATTTCCCAAAGATCTAAATCACTCAAAATGTACTCTGTCTTCTCTAGGTTGTTTCCCAGAGTTAAAACTAAAATCTGTAATAAATTTCATGAAAAAGAAGTTAATATTGGAACGCACATGGCCTGTTACCACACAATGCATACGTGGAAGAGAATACCAGTGCCAAGCACTCAAGTTTCAATTTACAAAAAGTCAAAAATGGCATTTACAAAAATGGCACTGAAGGCAAACTCAGAGAAACAGAACAGAAAGGTAGATGGACACCAGGGTCTGGGGTAAGGCGGCAAGGCAATCGGGAGATGTTGGTCAAAGGTTACAAGGTTTTAATTATGCAAGATGAGTCAATTCTGGAGAACTGTTGTTTGTCAGTGTGACTATAGTTGACAATATTATATTGTTTTTGAAATTTGCTAAGAAGATAGACTTTGGGTGTTCTTATCACACACACACACACACCCCCACACACCCGAGAGAGAAAGGAAAATGGTAAAGGTGTGAAGTAAGATATGCTTATTAGCTTGGCTGTGAACATTTCATAATGTATATGTATCCTGAACCGTCAGGTTGTACATTTTAAATATATACAGTTTTTTTAAGATTTTATTTTTAAATAATCTCTACCCTGAACACGGAGCTCAAACTCGTGACCCAAGATCAAGAGTCGCATGCTCCACAGAATGAACCAGTCAGGTACCCCTAAATATATACAATTTTTTGGTGATCAATTATACTTCAGTAAAGCTGGGGGGAAAAGACCATTAAAAAATCCATTAATGCCTTTCTGTTATACTCAAGAAAAAGTAACACTAAGTACCAGTCATGAATATTTCTGTCAGATGGCAAAAATGATAGAAAGTAGGTTATAACTGAAGCTAATTATGAACTGGCACCAAGAAGAATGCTAAAGATATAACTAGTATCCATTTGTTACCCAACTGAGTAAATAAAACAAGTAAAGAAAATTAGTAGGAAGAACATGAAGTTCTTATCACATACAACAAGGCTTGATCTGTATTTCGTAAGAGAAAGCTAAATGATCTAATCTCTTTGTTTAGTATCAAAGGAGAAGCCAGACATGTACCCAGACATGATGTTGACAGCAGCATTATCAACGAGAGCCAAATTATGGAAGCGGTGTCCATTAACAGATGAATGGATAAAGAAGATGGGCCATACACATACAATGGAATATCATTACTCAATCATCAAAAAGAATGAAATCTTGCCATTTCCAACAATGCGGATGGAGCTAGTGAGTACAATGCTAAGCAAAATAAGTCAGAGAAAGACAAATACCATATGATTTTACTCATATGTGAAATTTAAGAAAACAAAGCACCAAAGGGAAAAGAGAGAGGGAGAGACAAACCAAGAGACAGACTCCTAACCACAGAGAACACCCTGATGGTAGCGAGGAGGGTCGGGGGAGGGGTGAACTAGGTGACGGGATGAAGGAGGACACTTGTAATGAGCACAGGGTCATGTATGGAAGTGCTAAATCACTATATGCACACCTGAAACTAATGTAGCAGTGTAAGTCAACTAACTGGAATTTAAATAAAAACTTTAAAAAAAAAGAGAGAGAGAGAAGACAAACTTGAAGAAACAACAGGAATGGCAGCTATAGTGAGCAGCAAGCTGTCTTGTTAAAGGTACAAACTTGCTCTGTGTCATTCCTTTGGTCTGTGTGGCAGCTGCGGTAGTGGCTGGATAAAAAAACAAAACACGAATTCTGAAATCTTATTTCCTACATTATGGCAGAATGATTTTTCTAAAATGTAAATATGACCATGAGAAAAAAAGGGGAAAAAATTACAAATCACTTTATTTGTACTATACATGTAGTATTCTATAACATACCATCTCATTGATTAAAAGATAATTAACAGTTTATTAAATGCTACCTTCTCCTTAAAAATAACTTTTGAGTTGTCATCTTATTTTCCTGAGGAAAATATTTGGGGAAAACTTCCCAGAATGTCCTTCTCTGACATCTCCACATGTCAAAAAACTACCTTTCAAGACTGCATGCCAATGCTGCCTCCTCCACGCAGCCCTTCTTGACTACCCCCAGTGGGGAAGCCATCTCTATTTCCCTCCAATTTCTACCTTGAATTGTATGCACTTATGTAAGCTCCCTTAGCTGACTGAACTTCCTGGAGGAGGATCTATGTTTGATTCTTTCCCATCACCGGCCAGCACTATATGGTAGACTGAGGCTCAAAACATATTTGCTAAAGGAACTGTGTGTTTTTGAGGCCAGCCGCCAGGTTTGTCTATACAGAGGGTAGAATTCTAGTCCCAGTTCTGGCCTTCTCTTCAGGGCACTTTCAACATGCCATTTTTTCATTTCTGGATCTCAGTTATGTCCTCTGTAAAATGCGGGGCTGGACAATAGGTCCCGGAGCAAACTTCTAAACTTTAAACTTTAAAATGCTATGCTTCTCGGGCAGTTAGAGTGCACTGAGAGTAAAACTGGAGTGGTAGGGAATAAAGAAGTGTCCAAAGCTTAAATGGTTTTGCAGATGGACACAAGACACAGATAAACACTTCATGGAATGCACACATCTTAGTGTGGCTTTATGCAAGGCAAATTTAAATGTGGACAATTCTTTGAAGAGTCCCCACAAGAGACCCCAGAATTGACAGAGGAAACTTTAGAATTGGGGCAAGATTCTTTTCAAGCTAATAGGCTAGAGAAACCCCAGGGTTTGTTTATCTGCTCAAGAGCATTTTCTGAGCTCCTACTATGTGCCAGGACTCCCGCTAAGGGGGAGGGCACAGCAGTGAGCAAGCCAGACAAGGTCCCTGCTCTGTGAAAGCTGGCATTCTTCTGGTCACTTGGGGGTAGACAACAGACTCCTGTGGACGTTCACCTTCCTCATTTCTGGGCTTTGACATGTGATCGTCCCCTTCCCATGCACTCCCCCTCCCTCACACTGCCTTCTCTCAGGCCCCCCCATCCCGCCTTTCCCTGGCTAATGCCTCCTCATCCTCCTGGAGACTGCACTTGTCAGGCAGCCCTGGCTATCTCAGGGCCCTCGTTCTCCAGTCATAATGCTGCACACTGCTCCTCTGTAACCCCCCTTATGGCCATGACTGCATGTTTGTGTGATTATTTGATTCCGTGTCTTCCTCTCTGCAGTGGGAGACCCAGGCCAGCGTCTGATTTACTTTTCTAGCTAAGTCCTACAGCACGGTTTATAAAAGGAACCGTGTTTTTTATTTAAAAAAACAAAAACCAAGGTACAGCTTACACCTCAGTTCTCTGCCTGTGCCATGCCACCCTACGAATGAGTCCTCTACTACAGTGGGAAACAGTGTAGGCATATGAGTGCTTCACACTTAGTGGCTGCTATTACCACTGGCCACTGAGCCACCGACAACATGCTAAATCTGCAATGCTAGGCTACCACAGCCCAAATGGTAAGAAAACCAAAGTAAACAGTAAACACCAAGTGCAGGTGATAAAAGAGATTTTAGACCTAGATTTCATTTGGGTAGAGAAGCCTCAAAGCTCGGCTTTACCTTTTTTTTCCTTTCTCATTCTCTGGTTCTTGGAAGCAAACAATTCATGCTGCATTTGGAAATCGCACATAGATCAATATACTAAGGAGGAGGTGGTCGAAGAATGCTGATTAGCACACGGACTGAGGCAAGTGAAGAAAAACGGAAGGCCCTTCCGGGTGACCTCTTCACTGTCATGGTGCCCAGGTGTATAAAGTCAACTACTTGGAATGGTTCCTTCTTGGTGATGGCTATTTTTAATTCTGGGACAGGGTACTAACGGGCTTTGAGAAGGTGGGGGACTAGCTCCTACACTCACGTGGTGTCGTCCCAGCGCTGCAGGCACTGGCTGTGGAAGCTGTGGTTACATAACGTGGTGAGGATGCCGTTCACGGACTCGTCCATGCGCTCCAGACATACCGTGCACTTGGGGAGCTCGGTCAGGTCCATCACGGGGAGGCTGGCGCCCTACAGGGAAACACCTCACATAAGGCTCACTCTTCATCCATGGTTCTAATATATATGTTTTTAACCCTGGTTTTCCTGCTGCTTTTTGACTCCTGGCAGCATGTTCCCAACACTTTTGCTCTGTGCAAATAACTTAAATTGGTAAGATTTTCATCCCACAACAAACGTTGACTGAGCACCTTCTATACTCCCAGCGCTACGCAAGGCACTGGGGACAGGGTGGCCGATAAGCCAACAAAGATCCTTGCCCTCACAGAGCAACAACATTAATTTATTCATTTATTTAACACACACTTATTGAGTCCTTGCTATGTATGCCAAACACTGTTCTAGGTGTAGCACAATGGTGAGCAAACAGATTTGCTAAGTCCCAAACCACCAAGTCAGGCCTTGTCCTCACAGAGCTTAAAATCTGCTAGAGGGAGACAAAAGTCAAATTTTTTAAATTACCAGTGGTTATCATCATAATACTATAATTACAATTACCAGTGGTCATAGTGCTATGAAAGAAAAGTTTAGGAAGCTATAGCAGGGTGTGAAATAGGGGGCATAATGGTCTGTAGTCAGGAAAGGCACCCCCTGGCCTCCACAAGACAGTGATGCCTGACGTGAGCCCACCAGCTGAAAATGAGCAGGAATTAGTGAAGCAAAGATGGAGAGGTACACACAGAAAAACATGCCGAGAAAAATCACATTTCTCTACGGTCCCTGAAGAGTAGCTTTTCACGGGAACTCTCTCAAGAAGCCACGTTCATTTAGAGAAAAGAATCTCTAAAACTGGCACAAAGGAAGCCTGATTTTGTCAATTTTTATTTTACCTAATCTAACGATAGAACAATCAAACCAGAACTTATTTCCATCGAGCTGATTTCAAAGTAAAAACACCTTTAGGTCTACTTTAAAAGAAAGAGAATCTTAAAGATATAACAGAGCTGAATCTACTACTTTATAAAATGATTTAAGTGAACATATTTTGTAGGAAAAGGTCCCACGGAAGGTGGCAAATCAGGGCAATTGTAGACTGCTATCCAAACAGAATTAAAAATTAGGACAGGGACTAAGGGTTGATATTTAAAGTAAAAATGCTTCTTTTAGGTTCCAGGCCATGTTTCATTGATCTGTAATAGATGACCACTCAATTTAGATAACACGGATAATTATTTTTTTTTTTTAACATTTTGGGATACTTTTTAGAAGTTGAGATAAAATTCATTTAATATAAAATCTGCCATGTTTAGGTGTTCAATTCAGTGGGTTTTAGTATATTCACAAGGTTGTACAACCCTCACCACTAATTCTAGAACGTCCCTTTCACCCCAAAAAGATACCTTGTGCTCACTGCAGTCACTCCTAATCCCTCTCTTCCCTCAGCCCCTGGCAACCACTACCCTGGCCTTCTGTCTCTATGGACTGGCATACTCCAGACATTTCCACAGAAACCTTAACATTCAACCTTATGACATTCACGTGTGTGTGTGTGTGTGTGTGTGTGTGTGTTTTACACAAGAATGATGCACACTTACATCTTCAGATTTCAGTACTTCAGCCCTTTCCACATACACCAGCTGGCAAACATCATCTTCTATCGAGTTGAACTGGCGGCCATTGCACGCCATATAAAAACTATCTGCATCAGCCTAGGTATACGAATGAAGAAAAGGAAAAAATTAAGAGAAATATCCTAAAAATGTGCTTTTTATTCAAGATGAATAGCTTCAGTTATTCTCTTCATCAGCGTTTAAAATTTATACTTAGAGGAGGGAAAGCAACGGCCAAAAGTACCATCTAAGGAGGCAGGTTCGTTTAGGTGAGTCAAACTCTGCAAGTCAATATCCCGCGTCTCTAGCATGTTTCCTGATCCATGGCAGTTTCGCTTAAAACAGCAGAAGCTGCCGAAGTGCAATAAGCTGACAGCCAATTTGACTTTAACATTCAACCAGCTATGGCCATCATTTCCCTTGATATCAATATTTTTTTCCTCGAATCAGCACTTTCTCAGCAGCTGAAAGCAAACACTTATTTTTGCAAAGCTTAGAACTCAATCATAACGGACGACTGTTAGGATTTCTTTTTAAAAAACATCAGGATCTGTGTTAGAGAGAATAAAGGACTAGAGGTACTGGTATGGAGTGAAAAGCCAACTCCTTTTCTTCAATAAGCCAAATAATAATAATAATAATAATAATAATAATAATAATAATAATAATACATCACAAATAAACAGGTTTCAAACAACCTAGTGTGTAACATCAAAAGCAAAACCCTTGGCTAAGATCAAGAGGTCCAAGACGATCAGCCTTTAAAATACTAATGGTTTTGTTCCTTGGACTAGAAAATAGACAGTCAGGGGAAACAGTCCCCCATAGATAAACTTCTAAAGACACCTGTGCATCGGTGAATATTAACACAAGCGAACCCAACCTTCTAGTATGGCCTTAGTAGAAAGTAACGAAGACATGATTCCAGTTTTTAAACTCAGCAATTTTGCGAGGCAGCTGGGAGGCCAAGGTTTGTCTAGATTTCACTCCCACATGGACATTAACCCAAACATAGGAAGTTGTGTGCTTTGGCCCTGCCAACGTAGACAAGCTGCCTGCGCGGAAGGGTGTTCTGCCAAAGGAAATGCCACATTGTCAACCTCTAGGAAGAATTTCAAGTTTGTACCAGGCAAAAATAGTCTTGCCTGTCTACCCTCACAGGATTCTGAATCCCACTGCAAATGGTTGTGAGCTTCTCAGTTAGCTTTTAATTTTACTCCAATGATGTAATTCAAGTGTGGATTCTTCACTTTATTTATATTTTCTTAATATGACCAAATGGGCTAAGCAGCTGAGGAAAGATAAGCAATTCTGGACACAGTTTTGTTTTGTTTTGGAGGGTGGGGGCGGGAGCCTCCTTTTCAGGAAACCACCTGTATTGGGTACAGTACATTTTAACTTCAAAATGTGAAGAGCACAGTTAATAAACCTCTTTAATATTAAGAGGAGGCAACCTAGATCGGCTTCCCCCATTCTTCAAGAGCAATGTCTTTTTCTTGAAATGCTTTGGATAAGTAAGCAGCACAGTGAGCAAATGGATTTGCGTACTAAGGGAAGTGATTACCCAGAAATAAGGCCACCAGGAGCTGGCTGCACTGGTGCTAGTGAGGAAAGACAGACCCCTCCTCAGACCTCTAGCTCTGTAAATGCTTGCTAAGCGAGCACACTTCCTCGGAGGAAGAGACGAAGTTCTGTGATACTGAGCAGATGACAAGATCTACTCAACACCAGATAAATGATTCTTTTCTTGGGGGAGTTGTTTATCTATGACAAAGAAATGTATTTTTTGAACACATGGATCTCTTTCTTTAAAATCCCGTATTGGAAATGTAGCTTGTCTGAATATTTACTGAGCACCCGGCATCTGCCAGGCCCTGAGCTAGGACCAGAGGAGAGAACAAAATACACATGGTTCCTACTTCAACCCACCACTGAAATGCACAAAACAAAAGCCTGAAGCTAACTGTGAAAAACACAGAAGAAACAGCTCTTTTATTTAAAATGCTTGATTTGTTTAGAGCCCAACATTTTAAGAAACGCTGCTTTTGGTGTGTGGTTGGTTGGTTGGTTGGTTTTTTGAGTCTTTTGTTCTGATTGTCCTCTTCCCAGGATAAACTCAGAAAAAGAAAAACCCATTAAGATCAGGGTACCTTTACTGTCAGTGATCAACTATAGTGTCAAGAACATGTTCTTACTTCTCCAAACAGAGGTCTCCTGGGCTGTCCTAAGCATCCGAGGGAAAGTGAGCCTGTGCGCTCTACTGAGAGGTTCTTTCTCCTTTTTTTGTCCCCAAGAACTACAAAACTGAACCCCCTCCTGCCTTCCTGTGTCCTGATGAATTATAAATTCCTTACCTGAAGACTAAGTTTCCTAAGCATCACAGTACAACTGTGTAAGTGTATCGCATTAGAACACCTACAGCATAAAACTGAGGCCAACAGAAATTCCAGAGCTTATAGGAGATACAGAGAAGGATTACGTAATAAAAATTCTCTGGTAAAAAAAAGAAAGGAAAAAGAATATAGTCACCTGCCTAGGCTATGGAGTCAGGCTGCATGGGTTTGAAATTTAACTCAGACACTTATTAGCTGTGTGGCTTTAGGCAAGTGACTTATCCATGCTTGTTTCCTCAATTATAAAAATGAAAGTAACAACACCTACCTCGCAGCACTGTCAAGAGGACTCAAGGAGCCAATGCATGAAAAGCACTTAACAGGCCTGGCATCTAATAAGTGCTCAGTAGCTGGTACCTATTTGAGCCTATTTTTTTCATTAGGACCCAGTATTAATTTAACAACTTCAAGTCTTATACTAGAAGGGTGTTTTTAGACCTTAGAAAATTGCTGATAGGGCGCCTGGGTGGCTCAGTGGGTTAAAGCCGCTGCCTTCGGCTCAGGTCATGATCCCAGGGTCCTAGGATCGGGCCTCCTCTCTCCTCTCTCTCTGCCTGCCTCTCTGCCTACTTGTAATCTCTCTCTCTGTGTCAAATGAAAAAATAAAAAATCTTTAAAAAAAAAAAAAAGAAAATTGCTGATAGGATAAGCTCAGACCCTATGATCCAGCATTAGCAATAAAGAAGACAACTCATGGGCGCCTGGGTGGCTCAGTGGGTTAAAGCCGCTGCCTTCGGCTCAGGTCATGATCCCAGGGTCCTGGGATCGAGGCCCACATCGGGCTCAGCGGGGAGCCTGCTTCCTCCTCTCTCCTCTCTCTCTGCCTGCCTCTCTGCCTACTTGTAATCTCTCTCTCTGTGTGTCAAATGAATAAATAAAATCTTTAAAAAAAAAAAAAAAAAAGAAGACAACTCATGATTCCTAGGTCAGGGGTTCTATCCCCATGGGAAAGAACTAGCACACTGTTTCACAGTCTCAAAACTAACATCGGTGAACTTGTACAACCTGCACTTGGTCAAAAGACAGAGGTGGAGAGACTACAGAAAAATCCATTACCAGTAAAAGAAAATTTCCACAGCATTACCTGCACACTACAAAGGGTGGCCCTTGCTACAGTTTGTGGGTTTAGCAGACTTTACACTATTTAAAAGGTCTAATAGGCTCTTTAACATTTTCCCCCAATCTTTTTTTTTAAAGTTCGATTAGCGAACTTATATTAGTTTTTGATGTAACATTCAATGATTCATTATCCCCGATCTGTTTCAATGACTTTTCCTGTGTTATTTGCTGACTGCCCTTAACTGTTAAGAAGAAGTTACAACTAAAATATTACCATCACACAATCTCTTGCCAAGTGATTATCTCCCCTTCCCCACACTTTCATCCACTCCTACTGGAAGAAGAGTATGCCCTAGGATTAAAAGTGAGGGCTCAAATCCCAGCTCAGTCACTGAGGGCAAATCACTAACCTCTCCACAGTCAGCTTCCTCATTTGTAAAACAAGGATAATAAGAGTACTTACTTACTTCAAAGGGTTGTAGTGAGCACTACGTGAGATAATGCATATTAAGCACTTAGCAGAGAGTGGTATAGCATAAGCAGTCAGTAAGACTGCAAATCATCATCATTATCCTTGTTATTACATGTGCTACCAGATTTAAAAGGTACCACCTGCCCACTTTTGCAAAGCTCCTCAGTGACCTTGAAAGGTCTCTTGACAGTCAGTGAACACAGCTGTTTAAGTGCTTTTCCATTGTCATTGTCAACTTGTGAAGTCTAAGTCTGTGTGCAGGAAAGTTCAAACCTATTTTAAATGTCTCACCTCAATGGTGGGGTATTTTGTACCCTCTTGTAGGAAGAATGCTACGCTAAGGGTTCTTATTCTGTGGCCCATGGAATAGGCATAAACAGAATCCAACTCTCACTTCTCTTAATTTCCTCCCCATGGCCAAAGAACGACTGCTATTGCTGTCAACTCTGAATTTCTGCAAGGAGGAAAGAGATGACAAGTGCATCTCATGTCGTGGGCTCCCTTTCACCCACAAATCTTGGTAACCGGTCAGAGGCAATGGCAAATGATCTAAAGGCACACCCACTCTGCCAATCTGCAAGCTAGAACTATTTATCTGGACCAAATTCAGGAAGGCTGTTTACCAAGGAGGTGAGAAAGAAGTAACTTTTGACAAAGCTGCATTTCAAAACCTAATGAATGAACAAATAAAACAGGTCATTAAAAACCAACAACAACGGGCGCCTGGGTGGCTCAGTGGGTTAAAGCCTCTGCTTTCGGCTCAGGTCATGATCTCAGGGTCCTGGGATCAAGGCCCGCATCGGGCTCTCTGCTCAGCAGGGAGCCTGCTTCCTCCTCTCCCTGTCTCTCTGCCTGCCTTTCTGCCTACTTGTAACCTCTCTCTGTGTGTCAAAATAAATAAATAAAATCTTAAAAAAAAACCAAACAAACCAACAACAACAAACTAAAACCTACAGATAGGATGGCTCTTTAACAACCTGGGTAATAGATAAAGCTTATCTCACTCTTATATTCATACAGAAATACATGTACTATTAAGAATGAATACGTAAAACCAAGAGACTATTTTCCTAACATCTTTAGAACTGAGGCACACGGAAAATGTTGCTTGATGTGACAAGTGAAATGAAGCGAATGTGAAAATCTTCTCTTATCAAAAAGTATCCATAATAACATGAAAGTAATTTTCAAAACTGAAAATATCACCATCCTTTCACTGTTTCTGTGTCTCTGTTGCAGTGATTTCCAATCAGAACTCTTAAAGCATCTTTAATACTTCAAGGAATGTCCCCAAATCCCTCATCACCAAAATTAAAAGTATAAAACTGATCTTATTTTCTAAAATGTCCCAAAGAGTGTCTTTTAAAAAGAGAATGAAAGAAGCAGGGGCAGGTGTTATAAGGGCAGATAATAATATGGTGTCAATTTCAAAAAGTTTGGAGACTACTACTCTACTGGAATAGTTACTACTGGATAACCCAACACACACAATCCTAGAGTTCATACCCAATCCGCTTTATAAAAACATAATGGGTACAGATTAGCATTGTGTGTCTGCTACCGAATTTAGAAAGACTTCCAGAATTACAATGCACTAGAAAATAGGTGTATCAAGAATCTTAAATGCAAAATGTAAATCACACACAGCTAGCATCACACAGTTTCAAAAACACAGTTTCTGTGGCAAAGAGATTTTTAATATCTTAACTTTTACCTGTGCACTAAACTTTATCAGCACCATATATTGATTTGGAGTAGAGTCTCTGATGATTTTCATTTGTTCAATTACTTCATTAAATGGGGCGACAAACTTCATAAGGTCATGACTGGTCATTGTAGCAGGGACTGTGAGAATACACAGCATGGCACTGCGCCTCACATCTTCTTTTAAGGAGGTCATCTTACTAATAAGACAATAATTAGACTGTCTTGAATGGATGAGGTATGGTTAGTTCAGACAACACTAATTAGACAACTTTTATGTCCAAGAAAATAGAAAAAAATAAATCTTGTTATACTTCACAGATTGATTTAAACAATGTTACAATACCTGAAAACACACTCGACCTGGGTAAAGGCAGCCTACCTTCAAAATGTCTGCAACAGAGCTTAAGGTAAGCTGTGCAATGGTCTCGATTACACCCACCACTGAAATTTTACTAAAATTTTTAATCTTCAGTTAAAGGCTTATTACGATTATAAATCTGCAGTGTTTTATTCTCATTAGCTTTTCAATAATAATCTCTCCTTAGGTAACTCAGAAGCACAACTCTATGTTTTTCCTTTTTTTTTTCTTCCTTAAGTCTTAAAATCACTATTCTGGAAGTTAAAGAAAACTGCTCCCACAAAGGCAAAGAGGCAGCCAGGGTATGGATCAATCTACAAGTTAATGGGCACCTCTAACTATGTACTTCTCTCAAGGGGTCTAGAAGAGGAGTGTTCTAAATATAAGAGAATTATGAAGATGTGACTCTGAAGATTACACAAAGTGTTGTTGGGTTGGAATAGCTGGAATAGCAGAAAAAGAAAAAACCTCCCACAAAGCAATTTGCTTTTGAAATGCTGCAAACTTACTTCAAGAGGTGTGATCCCATAAGGCGACCTGAGTATTCACTGTTTCCCAGTGGGGACCTAGCAAACAAGTTAGGAGGACAAGCTTTGAAGAGATCAGCTACCAATTATCCAAGGGGCTGAGGAGCCAGCTTATAGATTATCCAGCCAAACGCTTCTTTTCCTTTGGCTTCTTTTAAGTTTTGTGTGGACCACAAAAAAGGATAAAAGAGATGATGAAATTGTAGTCCATTAACTGACTTAACAGCTTCTTTAGCAAACATACGAGGGGATATGAGACTGCAATGATGTTATGAATCATTTATAATGCTTTTTTTTTTCCTTTTTATCTTCCTTCCTTTTAATTTTCCAGTCACCTTGCATGCCTACCTTCTCAGGGAATATTTTCTTAGGTATTTTCTCAGGTGTACCTACATGTTCCTTTCCTAAGAAGCTTTGACCCAATCTATAAGATTAACCAAATGTAAAACATCTAAGAATTCTCTAACACACAGTATATGAAAAGCACTATCCATCTGAACCTTAAAATATTCACTGCTCTTCAGGACAAGAAATTTTTCACTGCCCTGAGACAAAAAAAAAAAAAAAAGAAAAGAAAAGAAAAGAAAAAAGAAAAAACAAAACAAAACAGACCAATTCAAAAGGAAAAGGGTTTTTCTTACTTTGTCTTGTATAGATGCATAATACCATGAACTATTTCAACTGATGGGTTTCCACTAAAGAACGAAATCTGGTCTGGAAGCTGTTTGGATGGAGAATCCGGAGCAGCGTTTATGCATTCTATACTTTGATCTTTACTTCTCTGTACAGTGGGAGATGCTTCTGAAGACTTCCTCTCTTCCATTGTGGCTTTCAGCTCATCTTTCACAAATCAAAAATTAGCAGATTATAAACTGATAGGAAATATGTGGAAGGATTCTAATTAGGTTAAAATTCTGAGTCAGAAAAATAAACTTCAACAGAGAAATTGTAATGCATTGCATTAAGAACTATATTTGCAGAACAGCCAAGTTTTTAGGAGCATCTAAACTTGAAAGCACTCTTTGCTCCATAAAAATTTCATTAATACCCACAGAAACTTAAGGATGGCTCTTACATTTGGCAGTGCCATAATAAAAACAGATGTCTTCCATCATGTGTTCTTAAATGGGACATTCAGGGCTATTAATTTGGAAAAATCAGATCTACCAGTTCTGATCACCTCCACGCTGAAGATATAGTACACAGCCAGTCTCTGGGTTGGAGTGAGCTGGCAGTGTGTGGAGGGGGTGAGGGGGAGGGACATAACATGCTTATCTGGATTCAGTCGTGATCTGCCACTAACCTAGATGGCAAGTAGCTCTCCTCACTGAATAAAGTTGTCAACCCACCTAGTTAGTATCAATTTAAGAGAAATATTTGGAGATGCTGAAATGCGGCCTCACCAGCTCATGTAAGGCACACAGGTAGCGAGAAATATACAAGTTAGAGGTCAAAATCATGGGCTCATGGAATAACATGTATAAGACAGGCAACCAGGGGCTTATGTTACACAAGTCTGGCATTTTAGAAAGCATACCTGGATTGGACTTCATGGTCTCAATGATCATATCTGTCATTTCTCGACGGCCAAGATGCTGATGTATGATTGCTGCTTTCTCCCCTGGTGACTTCCCTTCTAAAGAGGCCACAGCTGAAGCTAGTGTCTTCTTTTTGATCTCCTCATCAGACATTTCCCCGGCTAAGGAACACATGAATGATTAATATCTGATAATAAAACAAGCTCTTCTCCACTTTCAATGTATCCATCGATAGGCTTCCCTTTTCTCTCTGCTGCCCTCCTCCAAGATAATAAGATGCTTTTGCATCTCTCACTCACCTCTGGGGCTCCTCAGTACCCAGCAGACAGTCAGTAAACACGCAGTGCAATAAATTCAGAAATGCAGGATTGTTTTAGTGAAATCATGCACTTTAAAGTGAATCAACGAGAATAAAAGCTTTAAAGAAGGTTCAACAGTGATTATGTCCGTATTGAATCAACAGTTAAAATACTCTGGTAAAGTGAAACTGTGTTGAGCACCAAATGAAGGTCTCAAGTCCATTAATAAAAATTTCAAAAACCTTTAGCAGTAGTCTTCCTAATGACCCTGGATTAGCCTCATGCCATGAGTCATACCATGAAAACCTGTGATCACAGTCTTAAATCAATGAAACACACAAAAATGGAAAAGGAATTTGGAGACTTGATTGAAATACTCTCAATTAAAAAAGAGAAAGAAAGGGCGCCTGGGTGGCTCAGTGGGTTAAAGCCTCTGCCTTCAGCTCAGGTCATGATCTCAGGGTCCTGGGATCGAGGACCGCATCAGGCTCTCTGCTTGGCGGGGAGCCTGCTTCCTCCTCTCTCTCTGCCTGCCTGTCTGCCTACTTGTAATCTCTCTCTGTCAAATAAATAAATAAGATCTTTTAAAAAAGAGAGAGAAAGAAATACTCTTAATACTAAAAGTTCTATCAGAGCAGGAACCAGGCCTGTTTTGCGCATTGCTGTATCCCCAGCACTTACACCACAGTGCCTATTACACCCTGGAAGGTCTTTAAAGTTTTGTTGAATCAGTGAATCAATGACTGAGCCGTGTAGAGGTGTATACGTGCCTCATGTCAATTTAGCTGACCTTCACAACTTAGGATCAGTTGTATCTGAAAGGTGCTTGTAACCCATTAAATCACATTCAATTTTTAATTTGCAGTTCCAAAATTCACCCACTCAGGGAAGCTTCTAAGGATACCATCTCTACCTGCCCCAGAGTACCTCCCCAAACCAAAAAGATCCTCTTATGATAGCTTTCCAAACTCTTCCTCTCCTTCATAGCTCTTTTTATGGATGTAATTCCACACTTACTCTGTAATTATTTAATTCATCTGTCTACCTCATTTGAGCTGCTGGTGCTATTAAAGCAGGGACCATGTCTGATTCTGCAAACAACTGAAGTCCCAGCAGAGAGTGAGCATTCAGTAATTACTTCTTAAATAAATGTTGTTAGGAAATTGCTTAAGGTCCAAGGAACACAGTCATAGCTGCATTCCCCAGGAAGGAGGCTGTGTGGCTGGTAACGAACAGCTCAGACTCTCAAGTCCAGCTCTGAGTTAGAATCCCAGTTTGGCCACTTACAGACAATCGTGGGCAAGTCATTTAATCACTGGGCTCCAATTTCCCAATCTGTAAAAAGCGCGTACATTTACCTAACAGGGCTGTTGTGAAGATAATTAAAGACGACAATGCACACACGGGGTTTAGGACAGTGCTGCGACACAGGAGGTGTGCAAACTTTAGCTACAGTTACTACCGTAGTTGCAGGGCGCCTAATTAGAAATTCCTCCAAAGAGGAACGATTTAAATAAACCACGAACCGTCAGCATCTCCGGGGCCCAGCTGCCGCCTTCACAAAGCCTGGAGGAGAGCAACTTACACAACCTGACTTTAACCCTGGGTGGAGAGGGCGACGCGCCAGGTATAAACAGAGTGCCCGTGGGAAGGCACCAGGAGGGAGGGACCGGGAGGGCTTCCCAGAGATGACATCCGAGAGGCCTACTTAGGATGGATGGAATGAGACGGATCTCAACCACCTCCCAGCTTCCTCCTGACACAGAGGCCCTCGCCGCCGCCTTTCCCCGGGCCCGAACTTCGGAAGGGCGAGCCTCTCGGGCCCAGGAGCGGGGCCAGACGGAAGGCGGCGAGGCCGCGGGACTCACCGGCGGCGCTGAAGCCGAAGCCGGCGGGGACGGGCGAATGTTCCGCAAGCTCCAGTCGGATGACAACCAGTGACACACTCATAGGGCAGGCGCTGGCCGGCACGGCCCCGGCGGGCTCAGGAGAGGCTGGGAGGCGAGCTGAGAGGCCAAGCGGCCCAGGGTCGGCGGCGCTGCCACCGCCTCAGCGCCGCCGCCGCCGCCTCGGTAGCAGCAGCTCCGCGCGCAGCCCTGCGAGCCACAACCACCCTCACTTCCGCCTCCCGGCCGCCGTCGCCGACCCGCGAGGGGACGCGTGCGCAGACCAGCGCGCGCTCCGATTGGGTAGAAGGGCCGCCACGTGACGGGCGTAGCGGCGCGCAGGTGAGTCTGCGCTCCCGGCCGGGATCTTGAGGAGGTCTTCCAGGAGGAAGCTTACGAAGGTTCAGGAACTGGGTGCCCCGTTAGGCCGATCGGTGGGTTTGCGCCCAGGCCCGAGTTTATCTCCCTGAGACGTCTCACCGTCAGGCTGCCTCCCGATGGCGAGGGGCCCCCGGGTCCGCGAGGTCTCCGAATTGTCCCGGGAACCGTGCCCTTTGGCCAGCTCTCGCCCCTTTGTGTTTGACCCCTCGCTCTAGCGCTGGAGGGGTTGCTTTGTGGTAGCGCACTTTACAGATACGTACGCCAGAGCTCGGGTGCGGAGAGGTGTATCCGCCTCTCTGAAGGCCCGTGAGGAACAGGGACTCGACTGCGGTGTTTCTGACTCTATGGAGATAGGGCGGTGGGCTGGGGAAGCGCCTGGTGTTGGGAGTTAGATCTGAGCCCTGCTCCCCGCCCCTTAACTTCACAAATACTTACTGAGAGCCTAAGCACTGTTGGGGGGGTGGGGATATTTTCGTGATAAACACATAGTTCCTGCTCTAATGGAGTCGACCTTGGTCGGTTGTATGACCTTGAGCTAGGTTTTGACATGAGCATGAAATACATAGAGCCTGTGGCTCTACATGTATCATTTTTTCTTAGAGACAGCTGTCTTTCGAGTTTGTCAGACTGCCTTTGGCATATAGATACTGAGAGCCACAATCAATACCTAAATGTCGCACACATGACAGGATGCTATTCCAAGCATATGCTATAAGGATTTCTAAGATGTGTCATGGCACATCCCGGACACATGTAGGCCCATGGACTACATATGCATATAGCATGACCACCTGCTATGTGTGTACATAGTTTGTGACTGCATCTTATGAAATATGTTTCAATACACACATGTTTTTGTCAGGGTTTCTCAATCTTTGCACTATTAACATTTTGGGTCCCAATAATTCTTTGGGGTGTTTGTGTGTCCTGTACTTTATAGGATATTTAGTGGCATCCCTGGCCTGACCCACTAGATACCAGTAGCACTCCCCAAGTGGTAAAAACCAAAAATGGACCTGCCATTGCCAAATGTCCCCTTGGGACCAAAATCACACCCCATTGAGAATTGCTGTGAAAATGCATATGCCATATTTACATAGTGTATGTATATAACATGTGAGAGACCTTGTGAACGTTTTATAATATACTGTAGTAGTAGATAACATTTTTCTATTTCTTTTTTTTTTTTTTTAGAGAAGGGGCTGGGGAGCACAGGGAGAGAGGGAGAATCTTAAGCAGGCTCCATGCCCAGCAGCAGAGCCCAACTCAGGGCTTGATCTCAACCTTGAGCTTAATGAGCTGAAATCAAGAGTCAAATGCTAAACCAACTAAGCCACCCAGGTGCCCCAGTAGTAGATAACATTTAATAGTGTGCCAGGTACTAACGTGAGTGCTTTACATACTTTATCTCATGTAATAGTAACAACTTTATGAGATTGGTGTATAATTATTCCCATTTACAGAGGGAGGAGGAATCTGAGTCTCAGAGAAACTTGCTCAGGATCTCACACTTAGTAAGTGGCAAAGCTAGAATTCAAACCCAGGCAATCTGATTCCAGAGCCACGCTGAACCTCTTTACTAAACAATCTTAATACGTGACAACACACACTGTGTGCATATTTATAAAAGCACAAATTAAGTAGCAAGCCTATGTTACCATACCAATCTCATTCTGAAAGCCAGAAGACAAATATTCTCTATGGTACAGAAGGAAGGTGCTAGTTCCAGAGAATAGTTAACTAGTGACAGGCCAGTTGGGCTTATTATAGTTCTTTCTGGCTATCAACAACTAAACCTGTCCCCCTGCCTTCTATTTTCTGATTCATCCAGTTTATTCATTCTTCCAACTCATTTATACTAAATACCTGCTGTGTGTCTAGATGCAGTGCTAGGCCCCAGGGGGATGGGTATACACAAAGATGAAATATACACAAAGATGAAAAGACAAGATAGGCCTTGCTTTAAGGAGCTTACAATTATAGGAGCAGATGAGCACGAAAACAGTTATTGTGTAATAGAGTCATTGCTCAGTGAAGGTATGGAGAAGAAGCAATAAGAGTTTAAGGTGCGGGGGTGGGGGGTGGGGGTGGAGGTAGGGCGGGAAGTAGTACCAGAGCCTGCCTGGAAAAGAAAAAGCCTCAGGGTGCCTGGCTGGCTCAGTCAGTAGAACTTGAGACTCTTGAGCCCCATGTTGGGTGTGGAGCCTACTTAAAAAAATAAAAATAAATTTTAAAAAGCCTCTCCAGGGCGCCTGGGTGGCTCAGTGGGTTAAAGCCTCTGCTTTCGGCTCAGGTCATGATCTCAGGGTCCTGGGATCGAGGCCCGCATCGGGCTCTCTGCTCGGCGGGGAGCCTGCTTCCTCCTCTCCCTGTCTCTCTGCCTGCCTCTCTGCCTACTTGTGGTCTCTCTCTCTGTGTCAAATAAATAAATAAAATCTTTAAAAAAAAAAAAAAAAAAGCCTCTCCAGAGGAGGTAAAGGTAAAGCTGAGGCCGTGATGTAAAAACGAGTGGGAGCGTACCTGCGGATGGGGCGGGGAAAGCTGTCACGGTCAGTGCCCAGGTACCAGAGCCTGGAGGCGGCAGAGATCAGTGTTTTGCCACTCCGAAGAGAGCGTTGGGAAGTGGCTAGAACAAAACCATCATCTCTAGTTAGAAAGAACAAGCAAGCTGGTCACGGGAGCATTGCCCACTCATCCATTAGTACCCTCAGTGGAGATGCAAGTCAGCCCTTCAGGCCCCAGAGACGCCTTCCATCGCCATTAAGCCCTGACACAAAGTTTTTGACGTTTTTAGGAGCCTATAAATAAACTCCTTCCATCATAAACTCTGGCCTTGGCGTGGGAACATAAGTAAAACTGAAAATGCAAATCAACCTTTAAGTTTTTTCATTTCAAAACCTACCCCCCCAGTTCGGCAAATTTCCAATTACATGAAAAACACATAGTATCGTCTTGAAGATTTACTGCTTACGAACCCTTTCTTTAGAGTCTTCTATGGTTTATTGAATCCTGATGGCTGCACTGAAGTGACTCCCGTAAACTTACAGGCTGTCTTCCCATACTATTTTGTTCAAACCTGATTTTGAGTAAGCTTTGAAGCTATAGAAATTGCACAGATTTTCATGAAGAACTGACTGCAAATGAATTTGCTTTCATCATTTTGTTTTTACCCCAGCTTTTTATTTTAGACATACAGAAAAGTTGAAAGAACAGTATGATGAATGATCTCTCATATACTCTTCATTATACGCCCTTCACCTAGATTGACTAAACATCTGGCCACATTTGGTTTATCTCTATCCCCGTATATAGGTATATGTCTATATACGTGTGTGTGTTGTGTGTGTATAGTTTTTTTTTTTAACTTTTTGAAAGTGTGTTTAGAAAAGAGACAAATGGGGAACAGTTAGGAGCCTGTTGCAGTGGCGTGTCAGAGGGCTGCTGGTGCGATTGGAGGCAGCGTCAGTACTAGGAGGAGGTCAGTACCGGGCATTCTGGGAGTATGTACACAGGAAAGGCTTCTCGTCTGTCTTTTCTGGTAGCCAGAGGGGGTTTCATGAAGGAAGTGATAGGTAAAGTACAACCTAAAGGACACTTCGGAATTAGCCAGGTAACAGGTGGAAGGGAGCAGTCCAAGGAAAGTCCAGGCAAAAGCATGGCAGCTGGAGGAGGACATTGTGTGTTTGAAGAAGCTGCATGTAGATTTATGTGTCCACGACATCCAGGTTAAGGTGAAAAAAGAGGAAGAGTTGCTGCCCGGGAGGGGGTTGGCTAATATTAAAGAGCCTCTTGAGGCAGGTTAAGGAACTGAGAGTTTATCTTGAGGGCAGTAGGGAGCCATTGAAAGTTTTAAATGGCAATAGGATGTGGCCAGATTTTCAGTTTTGAAGGCACCCCTCTTAAGTCTGCTTGAAGAGTGGAGAAAGAATGAGGAGTTTGAGAAGAGGCAAGGGGACCCACTAGGAGGCTTGTTGCAATGACCTGTGGGCAAGATCATCTGCGGATAGTAAGTGGAGAGAGTAGATGGCGATTTTCAGGAGGAAGACAACAGCACAGAGCACATGGAATTGAGGTGGCCAGGTGAGGGACAGAGAGAAGTCAGGGGCGAATCCCAGTTTTCTAGCTTGAGCAGCTAGCTGAATGGTGTAGCCTTTTACTGGGCTAAGGAGTTCAGAAAACAGAGTAGTCTGGGAGGGTTCGATTCTGGTGGTGGTTTGAAGCGTCTGCAGGAGATCAGTGCAGATGTCCAGGCACACGCGAGCTCCTGGAGGAGGGTCTGGATTGGAGGCAGTGAAGGCAAGCTGTGCCCTGTGTCTTCTTCTCATGCAGTCTTGGCCTCAACATGTACACAAGGCAGCTTTTCCGGTCCTCCCATCTCCAGTGGGCTCGGAGGGCAACCTTCCTGAAACACATCCAGGGGAGGCACCAGGGAGCCAGGCGATGGGCACATTCTGGAGGCGGCACCTACAAAGCAGTGATTTTTGACATGAGTGGAGTTCTCATTCCTCCTCCAGGGAGAGTGGCTGCAGGTGAGTTCTTCATTCTGTTTCACTTTTGGAGACTAGGGTCCGTGCAGGGGGAATGATGTGTGTAGGGGAGGCTGAGAGGAACGTTTGAGCAGCTCTGCTGTGAGTACTCTTCATTTCCATGTCACCTCATGGTCTGTCTTCGCTGCTTCACCTCCTACCATCACATTCTCATTCCAGCGAGGAGCAAGGAAGAAAGACCGAGGAGCTGACCTACTATGGTGGCTGGTTGGGCAGTTCTCCATGCTAAGCCAACCCAAGTACAGGTTTTATATGCCCCTGAGTAAACATTTCCTATTGACCTTAAACATGAAACAGTTATTTTACCAGCAAAAATGAGTTTGTTTGGGAATAGCAAGAGAATTGCAGTTTGGGACAAGCAAGCTGTGACCAATACCCCAGGCTAGTCCCGCAAAGGAGAGGAACATTATTTTGTGGAGAAAGAGGAGGACACTGGGAGGATTGTTTTGAACAAAAGTCCACTGGAGAAAGGCAGGAGTTCAGGGTGATGATTTCTCATCAGCTGAGGTGCTGGGGTAGTGAGTTCAGCACCCGTCTTTCCGCTACCGAGGCCAGGAAGTAATGATCCTTTCCCATTGGAGATTCTTCGGTTGGGGTCTGTAACTGATGGGAGTTGGAAGGGCGTGAGAGCTCCCCCTTCTGGCCTCCCGGCTTCATTTCTGCGAGGTCTCCCTTCTCACATGACCCAGCTAAGTGAGCGGACTCAGCAGTTTTTTAGCTCCAACCGCAGCTGGGCCCTCAGCCTCTCTATTCCTCTGCTCGCATTCCTCTGGCATTTACAGCAGCGCTGTTCTGACCTCCCCAGCAGTCATCCTACTCCCCCTGCCACAAACCTTCATCCTTGGCCGGCAGCTGAATCTCCTCTTTTTACAGAAAACAAAGATCACTGGACAGAAGTTTTCTCAACTTTCTCCAGAGTATCTTGAGAACCTGTTCGCTTCTCTCTACTCCGTCTGCCTCGGCCCAGGGTTAGATCCCTATCTTCCCCCACCTGCACCATCACAGGAGCTTCCAAACCCGTCTGTCTCTGCGTCCTGGCACTCTGGGTTTTGTGCCACCTTCCGTGCAGCCCCCAGAATTACCTTTCTGAAATACAGATCTTATTCCCTCCCTCCTTTGCTTCGAATCCTTGAGTGCCTGTGCTTTGTCCCTTAGGTTAAGTCCAGAAGCTTTCACTGGGCATCCGAAGGCCTCTTGCAAATTAACCCTCCCATCCTTGTTTGGAAATTGTCCACGTTTCAGCTGTCGTGGACTGACTTGATGTTCTTTAAACTTGCCAAACACATTTATGCTCTTGTGTCTTTGCAAGTTCTCTCCCCTCTGCTGGCAGCTGCCCTTCCCTGTCCCCTCTACCTGTTCAAATCCTACTGGTACTTTTGATGGTAAGTTAAGCAGTGTATTACTAGCAGTGCCTGGAGTCTTGTGCACTCACTACATCCTGTGGTGGTTGTTAGTACTGATTTTAAGACTTCTCTTCTGTGAAGGCTTCTCTGACCTCCCTGGGTAGAATGTTCCCAGCTAGCATGTTCCCAGATCAGTTTAACCTTTACCAAGGTGTGTTTTGGTTAGCAAATTTTTTCTATGAAGGGCTAAGTAGGCTTTGCAAGCCATACCACAACTGTTCGGTTTTGGTTCCCAAGCCATATTTTGTATACCCTTGCTTTAGTTTATACATCTGTGTGGTATTCCATCATATGGATGTTCCATAGTTGATTTAACAAGCCATCTATTAATACACATCTAAGTTTCTGGTTTTCTTTCTTTTCTTTTTTATTTCTTTCTTTGAGAGAGAGAAAAAACAAGTGGGGGGAGGGGCAGAGGGAGACTCAGGACTTGATCCCAAGACGTGATCCCAAGACTCCAGGACCACGACCTGAGCCAAAGGCAGACACTTAACCAACTGAGCCACCCAGGCGCCCTCTGATTGTTTTTATTACAAGTAATTCTGCACAGCCTTGTACATATTCTTTGCTGACTTTTATAGCTCTATCTGTGGGAGAGATTCCTAGAAAGTGGAATTACCGCATCAGATGAACATCTAAAATTTTGCTCTCCATAGAAGTCGTGCTTGTTTCCACTCCCGTCAGCAGTACATGAGAGTGCCGGTTTCCTTATGTGCTTGCCAATTCTCAGACCATAAAAAATGTGACCCACTTTAGTCCTCAAATTAAACAAGTATGATTATTTGGATTGAGCTTTAAAAGTCTTGCTATTCTTGGGGCACCTCGGTAGCTCAGTTGGTTAAGCATCAATTCTTTTTTGGCTCAGGTCGTGATCTCGTGGTGGTAGGATTAAGCCCCTCATCCAGCTCCATGCTCAGGGTGGAGTCAGTTTAAGATTCTTTCTCTCTCCTCCTGAGCCCCTCCCCACTCTCCTGCATGCAGGCTCTCTCTCTCTCTCACACACACACACACACACACACACACACACACAAGTCTTGCTATTCTTGAAAGATACAGATCAGATTTCTTGTCATTTTACCTTTTCTATACTTTCTATGGTCAGATATTTTCAGTGCACAGGCCTTATTTTATCAAAACAAAAATGTGTAGGGCGCCTGGGTGGCTCAGTGGCTTAAAGCCGCTGCCTTCGGCTCAGGTCATGATCCCAGGGTCCTGGGATCGAGGCCCACATCGGGCTCTCTGCTCAGCAGGGAGCCTGCTTCCTCCTCTCTCCTCTCTCTCTGCCTGCCTCTCTGCCTACTTGTAATCTCTCTCTCT
>LNAC01000056.1:148868-162601 GCA_002007465.1 Ailurus styani | reverse complement strand
ATTTTATTTATTTATTTGATACAGAGAGAGAGATTACAAGTAGGCAGAGAGGCAGGCAGAGAGAGAGGAGGAAGCAGGCTCCCTGCGGAGCAGAGAGCCCGATGTGGGCCTCGATCCCAGGACCCTGAGATCATGACCTGAGCCGAAAGCAGGGGCTTTAACCCACTGAGCCACCCAGGCGCCCGAAAAACCAATCTTGTACAAGAAAAAGCAGCCCCTGTCTAAAGGTTCCCAGTGTACACAAATGCTGATCTGTTCACTGCCTGAGCTTTTCGTGGCAGCGTGGTGAAGTTTTCTTCTTTAGTCCACAAAGACGGCATCCCCCAAGCGAACATTCTGCGTACCACAAGCCCCACTGCCATACAGGATGACTACAGTTTACAAAATGACGGGCTTGTTTGTGAGTGCTGGCAGAATCCAGCTTCTTATGCATGTATTTCCTTACCTGCCAGGACCGTGTGAGTGAGCCGGCTAATGAGAGACCCGGGAAGAAAAGGCATAATGCAAAAAAAAAAAAGAAAAGAAAAGAAAAGGCATAATGCAGTGTCCAGAGTCCCATCAAGCGGGTGGTAAAGACCTGACACTTAGCACCAGTGTCCCCTCAGTATCACTGCTGCCTTGGAGGCCTAAGCCTGAGATTTTCCATTTCCTGAATTTCTTCAAATTCCCAGTGGAATCCGCCTGGCACCGCAGCAGTGCCGTGGGGACTGGTACGGTAATTCCCCCGGGCTTCCCAAAGCCCAGCCATCTGTCGATGTGCTTCACTTACTGCATATTTTACTTCCTATAGAATGGGAACTACAAAATCATATCCCTCCTGGAACTATACGGAAGGCTTGGATCTCAGGTGGTGACAATGGGCCCTGGATGAAACTTATGAGGGGAGAGATAACAACAGAGGATTTCTTACAAGAATTTGGGAGACTTTGCTCTGAAATTGTGAGTGATAAACACACTTGAATTTATATATTCTTTTCACCAAATGGGTGGCTGCCATACTCACCCAGTTAGGTTGACTAAACTGCAGATAAAGAGGTAAAAACCTAATAATCTATTATAAGTTTTTTGTTTCTTTGTTTTTCTTTTTAGTATTTGAAGTTTTTATATATTTTGTTTAGTTGGTTGATTTTTTTTTATTTTTTATTTTTTTAAAGATTTTATTTATTTATTTGACACAGAGAGAGAGATCACAAGTAGGCAGAGAGGCAGGCAGAGAGAGAGGAGGAAGCAGGCTCTCTGCCGAGCAGAGAGCCCGATATGGGCCTCGATCCCAGGACCCTGAGATCATGACCTGAGCTGAAGGCAGAGGCTTTAACCCACTGAGCCACCCAGGTGCCAGATCAGGAAGCTTATTTAAAGCAATAGTAAGGGGCGCCTGAGTGGCAAAGTCCATTAAGCGTCCAACTCTTGGTTTCAGCTCAGGTCGTGATCTCAGGGTGCTGGATTTGAGCCCTGCATCAGGTTCCCTGCTTAGCGTGGAGTCTGCCTGAGATTCTCTCTCCCTCTGGCTCTGCCCCTTCTGCTCATGTTGTCTCCTTTCTATCTCAAATAAATAAATTAAATCTTTTAAAAAAAGTTTAAAAAAGGCAATAATAATATTGAACCTTTTCTCTGTACTATGCATTGTTCTAAGGTCTTTTTTTTTTTTTAAGATTTTATTTATTTATTTGAGTGAGAGAGACAGAAATAGAGCAAGCACTAGTGGGGAGGAGAGGGAGCAGGGTCCCTGCCAAGCAAGGAACCTGACATGGTGCTTGATCCCAGGACCCCGGACCATGACCTGAGCTGAAGGAAGCTGCTTCACTGGCTGAGCCACCCAGGTGACCCTGTTCTAAGTTCCTTATTTACATTAATTCAAGCGTAGACTTCTACACTCCTACTAAAATATGATTTAAAATATAGTAAACAAAGTTCTGTGGATCAGTGGTGGTACTGGTTGCACAATAATGAATGTACTTAATGCCACCTGACTAGACACTTAAAGTGGTTAAAATAGGAAATGTTATGTATATTTTACCACAATTTCAAATATGTATGTAAAACATTGTGCTAAATGAAAGAAAGAAGCTGGTCAAAAAAGACCACATATTGTATGATTCTATTTATATGAAATGCCCAGAATAGGGAAATCTATAGGAAAAGAAAGTAAATTACTGATTTTCTAGGACTGAGAGTATTGAGGAGTTGGGGGTGGAATGAGGAATGGCTGCCAATATAAACGGGGTTTCTTTTCCAGGTGGTGAAAATGGTCTAAAATTGATTGTGGTGATGGTCATCCAACTTTGTGAACATATTAAAATTTTGAATTGTACAATTTATGGATGAATTGTGTGGTTTGTGAATTCTATTTCAATAAAGCTGTTCTATAGTGTATGTGTACGTGTATGACTGTGTCAAAGAGCAGACTTGCCTTTGCAGATTTTGAAATATGATGAGACTTTTCAAAACCCACATAGATTGAATTTAAAAATGAAAAATGGGTCAGAAACTGAAGTTCATAGTGGTGGTGCTGAGGCAATAGAAAATCATTACATGTCTTCTGGATCATTAAGAATTAAATTAGATCTGCTTCATATACTTTTGCAGTTGATACTTTTGAAGATTGCCAATCCATGAGTGAAATAAGAAATTCATTAAACTGGAATATTGATATAGATAGCTCCATTCCTCACTGTTGGCACTCGAAGTCAGTTTTTATTTTTTTTTTTTAATTTTTTTTTTTTAAAGACTTTATTTATTTATTTCACAGAGAGAGGGAGGTCACAAGGAGGCAGAGAGGCAGGCAGAGAGAGAGAGGGGGAAGCAGGCTCTCTGCTGAGCAGGGAGCCCGATGCGGGCCTCGATCCCAGGACCCTGAGATCATGACCTGAGCCGAAGGCAGAGGCTTTAACCCACTGAGCCACCCAGGTGCCCGAAGTCAGTTTTTATAACCTTGTACGCAAAGTTCTGCATAAGGGCCAGAGGAGAATTCCTTTAAGTAGCAATATTTTTCTCTGTTGGTCATAAGCTGTTCCTCCTACTCTTAATTATTGCTAGCTCTCCTCTCCCCTCCCCTGTTTTAGGCGAAGACCTCCGTACCTGTGGGCTCCTTTTTCTCTCTGCTGACCAGTGAGCAAGTGGCAAAGCAGTTCCCAGTGATGACTGAGGCCATAACTCAAATTCGGGCAAAAGGCCTTCAGACTGCAGTCTTGAGCAATAATTTTTATCTTCCCAACGGGAAAAGCTTTTTGCCTCTGGACCGGAAACAGTTTGATGTGGTAAGCCTGAAGTGAGCCAAACAATCAAATCAGAGACTCTGTCCTTGCTTCAGGAGGCATCATTAAACACTGCCCTATAGCAGGTCTTGAGTAAATGGGTTTTATTATCCAGACTAACTTGACTAAATTAGGTTTAGACGTAACAGGATGAAAAGAGGACTTTTAAAAGGTCACTGAGCTCTCAGCAAAGTCCAGTATTTGTGAGATTTGATAAATGGTTGAAACCTCAGCTTTATTTTTTTTAAGATTTTATTTATTTATTTGACAGAAAGAGAAACAGCGAGAGAGGGAACACAAGCAGGGGGAGTGGGAGAAGCAGGCTTCCTGCTACGCAGGGAGCCAATGCAGGGCTCAATCCCAAGACCCTGGGATCTGACCTTAGCCAAAGGCAGACACGACTGAGCCACCCAGGCACCCGAAACCTCAGTTTTAGAGACTCTTTCACATTCTGAATTTGAACCTTATTTGTCATATAACACACAAACTTCCATTGGCCCTCACATCTTAAAGGGCCTGTTTACCTCTTCAAAGACCAACCCTGTTGAGGTGCCTGACTGGTTCAGTCAGAAAGATGTGCGAATATTGATCCCAGGGTCATGAGTTTGAGCCCCCATGTTGGGTCTAGAGATTACTTAAATAAATAAATATTTTTTAAAAAGAAGAAAGAGGCGTGCCTGGGTGGCTTAGTTGGCTAAGCGTCTGACTCTTGATTTTTGGCTCAGGTCATGGTCTCAGAGTTACGATCTCAGGGTTGTGAGCTCGAGCCCCTGCTTAAGATGGTTCTCTCTTCCCTCTCCCTTTGCCACTCCCCCTCAAAAAAAATAAAGAAAAAAAGACCAATGATGTTGGTCTCTATTTCTGTGGCATTAATCCTGAGACCAGTTCTGTCTAACAAAACTTACTGCAGTAATGGAAATGTCCGAGATGGTTGCTACTAGTCACATACAGCTATTAAGCACTGGAAATGTGGCTAGTATCACTGAAGAGCTGAATTTTATTTCATTTTTATTAGTTTAAATGTAAATCATCACATATGGTATGCTAGTTCCAAATCACATACATGGTTGAAGCAAGGCTGTTAGGACACAGGGAGACCTTCACATAAAGGAATTGTATCTTTGCCATGAACAGTCTCTTTGGCATCCATCCTCCCATGAGATTTATCTAAGTTGAGGATGGCTGTTTTGTGTTTTAACTTCTGAAATATAGACGTTAAGGTCATGTGTCTTTGTAGTAGTAAATAGTGCCTGAAAAAATGGTGAAGTACTTTTCCTAAAGCTCTGTCATTTTGGAACTCAGGCAACTTTCATTTAAAGTTCTCAACAGGGACACCTGCGTGGCTCAGTCGGTTAAGCCTCTGCCTTCAGCTCAGGTCATGATCCCAGGGTCCTGGGATCGAGCCCCACGTCAGACTCCCTGCTCAGCGGGAGCCTGTTTCTCCCTCTCCCTGCTGCTCTCCCTACTTGTACTCTCTCTTTCTCTCTGTCAAACAAATAAATGAAATCTTTAAAATATATATATATATATAAAATAAAAAATAAAGTTCTCCACGACTGCTACAATAGGTAAGAGAGCTATTGGTATCCCCATGTTACTGATGAGGACACAGGCCCATCACAGCCTCGCTGTTTGCACAAGGTCACTGTGTCTGAACCAGAACTCTGGTTTTCTGAGCTTGCCCCCGGGTAGTAATCCACTATTTCCAGATCCAACTTTAAAAAGCAACATCATTTTACATCATAACACTCTTAAGCTACTTGTTACAACAGATCTCAACTGTCCTCATATTATTCTCTTCAAGAACGATGGCAGTGCGCATGTGGGAGCACCGCCTTTTAGAGACACTCACCTCTCACTCCTACCGCTCCCTCAGGTCGTGGAATCCTGCCTAGAAGGTGTCTGTAAGCCAGATCCCCGGATCTACAAGCTGTGCTTGGAGCGGCTTGGCCTGCAGCCTTCCGAGTCCATTTTTCTTGACGATCTTGGACCTAATCTAAAAGCAGCCGCCAGCCTTGGCATTCACACCGTTCAGGTAACGGTCACTATTTCTTGAACCCCTGCTGTGCACCAGGCACTAGCCTGAGCATTTCCATGCAGCCTGTTCACAATCATAGTTCTGTTTAGTGGTTTTCCCCCATGCTGCTGTCGTCTTATTGTTTTTATTAGGAAATCTGTGTGACGAGCTACTCGCATTTTCAAAGGGAAGGAGGACAAACACAGACTAAGAAGGCAGTTTGAGAAAAGAATTACACAAGGAGGGGCGCCTGGGTGGCTCAGTGGGTTAAACAACTGCCTTCAGCTTCGGTCATGATCCTGGAGTCCCGGATCGAGCCCCGCATCAGGCTCCCTGCTCAGTGGGGAGTCTGCTTCTCCCTCTGACCCTCTCCCCTCTCATGCTCTCTCTGTCTCTCTCAAAAAAATAAATAAAATCTTGGGCGCCTGGGTGGCTCTGTGGGTTAAAGCCTCTGCCTTCAGCTCAGGTCATGATCTCAGGATCCTGGGATCAAGCCCCCAGTCGGGCTCTCTGCTCGGCAGGGAGCCTGCTTCCTCCTCTCTCTCTGCCTGCCTCTCTGCCTACTTGTGATCTCTCTCTCTGTCAAATAAATAAATAAATAAATAATCTTTTTTAAAAATTTAAAAATAAATAAAATCTTGGGGGAAAAAAAAGAATTACACAAGGATGTTTGGGATGGCAATTAGGCTGTCCTAGTGACGCGCTGTTCTGGGTGGGGAGCCGGCAGCTACCAGCTGCACAGACCACCTAGGTCATGACTGTGAAGCCTAAGAGTCACATGAGAGGAGGTCTCCGACCCGCTTCCAGCGTTCGGGTTTTTGCTGTGAAGCTCACGGGCCATCGGGGCAGGTTGGGGCTATAGCACAGTATGCTGGCCTCCTGGAGTGAAGGAGCATCATGGACTCTTTTTTTTTTTTTTAAGATTTTATTTATTTATTTGACACAGAGAGCAAGATCAGATCACAAGCAGGCAGAGAGGCAGGCAGAGAGAGAGGAGGGAGCAGGCTCCCCACTGAGCAGGGAGCCTGATTGGGGCCTCGATCCCAGGACGCTGAGATCATGACCTGAGCCGAAGGCAGAGGCTTTAACCCACTGAGCCACCCAGGCGCCCACATCATGGACTCTTAACTGATACTTTTCCCAGCAGAGAAGAATGGTTAATGTGGTTAGGAATTAAATGGGAAGAGGAAGCTCATTCTACAGCTTCCTTGTTAGCTGACTATCCTGGCGTCCAAGGCCCTTGCTCGGAGACCTGACTTCTTGGCTATCTCCCTCTAAAGAACTACCCTTTTAGGGCACCTGGGTGGCTCAGTCTGCTAAGGCCCTGCGTTCGGGTCCTGGGATGCCCAGGTTCCCTGGGCTAGAGCTCCGCATTGGGCTCTCTGTTCAGCAGGGAGTCTGCTTGTCCCTCTTCCGCTGCCCCCGCCTTCTCCCCTGCTCGTGCTCTCTCTCTCTCTCTCTCACTCATGCTGTCTCTCTCTCTTGCAAATAAATAAATAAAATCTTAAAAAAAACAAAACAAAACAAAAAAACCCTACTCTTTTGGAGAGCAGACAGGAGGCCAGGTCAGGATTGACTGGTGATACATGTTCAATATTCTCTTTGAAACTAGGTTGACGACCCAGAGACTGCTGTAAAGGAATTAGAAACCCTTTTAGGCTTTACATTGAGAATGGTTATTCCAAACGCTGGCCCTGTAAGAAAAACAGTGGAAATTCCACGAGGTTCCTTGGAGAAGTACCTCAAAGACTTACTGGGGACCCAAAGCACAGGTATGTTTGCATTTCACTGACTCTCTCAAGCCTCAGCTTTCGGCCTGGTTCTCCCTTTGAAACGCCGGTGGAATATGCTCGAGACAGAGGCGGTGTGATGAGGAAAACAACCACTGGGCTCAGTGGATCCGAGCGCAGCTTTCAGTCTTGCCTGGGAAAAAGCGTTAACCCAAAAGGTCATGCGTCCCCTCTTGCACCTGAGAGTGTGGGGTCATAGGGATCCCGTGGGATCTGGAGCCGGTGGTGTGTGCCCAGGAGCGCTGGAGTGTGTCTAATTGTTTTGAGACACAGACAGCCTGTTTTGTGAAGGTGACTTAAGCTTCCTGAGTTGACAATGGGACAAGGTCCCTCTTTCATTCTTTGAATTTCAGCCTCAGAAAAACAGCTGCCTCTGGGGCTTTTGAAGACATTTCCGCCTGGTGATAAAGTCTTGCCTCCACCCATTCAATCCTTGAAAAAGAGTTTTTGTGTGGCCCTTCACATTTCTGTTCTCCAGGGATTGGATTGTTCTTAGGGCCTCTTGTACTGCTGAAGGGCCCTTTTGGAGCAGGCTGGCAANCCGACTTGGGGCTCGATCCCAGGACCCTGAGATCATGACCTGAGGAAAAGGCAGAGGCTTTAACCACCCTGAGCCACCCAGGCCCCCGTCACCTGCTCTTCTGACCACACTATGTCCGCTATGTCCGGAGTTCCGTCTTGTTATGAAGCCGAGGGTTAATCAGGATGTTCCTGGGCGGGAGCCACAGAGTTCAGCCCACTGAGGTGGGAGAGCTCGGCCCCTGAAAGCACTTGGGCTCAGGCTGTCGGCCTCTGCAGAAGCTCAGCCATCATGCCGGTGTCAGGTGTGGTTTGGACGGGTATGGGCCGAGGGACACACAAGGGCTCTGTTCATCCTCAGGCGGTAAGCATTCCATGTCACCCGATGGGTTGCCACGACCGTGATTATGGCTGATAACAGAACCAAAAAAGCTCTTCTTCACAGAACGGGAGTTGGCAAGAGGGACAAAATTGGACACCTGTACAAAGTGAGAATGACCAGTAGAAACGGTAGTGGACGTGCGCTGGGGCGAGGGGGGTGGTACAGCTGGCCCTCAGTCACTTCTGGTGCCCGAGGAGGAGCTGCAGCCCAAATCAGAATGTTCTGCACCCCAAATGTACTCGTTAGAAAGCGGGAATGCCCAGCTCTGTCCTCCAGAACCGCTTTTGTTTTCTTGGTTTTCGAACTTGCAGGTCCGTTGGAACTCCTTCAGTTTGATCATGGGCTGTCCAATCCAACCTACTACATCAGGCTCGGTAACCACCGGCTGGTTCTGAGGAGGAAACCCCCGGGGACACTCGTTCCATCCACCCACGCAGTGGAGAGGGAGTTCAGGTAACTTCTCAGAGCCGGGGCGTCCTCACCCCCCAGGCGCCACAGCTCAGCCCTGAACTGACAAGCCAGCGCCCCTCAGAGAGCCCTGACACATTTAAATCTGCAAGTGTGAATTTCCAAAATTATTTCCAATAAGAACACGTAACTTAATTTTATTCAGCAGTTTTTTTTTCTCTTTTCTATACCTATACCTCTAGAAAAGACTTTTTTAGGAACCTCTGGGTGAAAAAAGGCATTCCTGAATGATGAGTAATGAAACCCATTAGTCTTACCCTTGAGTCTTAAAGACTTTAAGACCGTTAGTCTTATATTCAGTGTATCAGTGGGGCTGAACCCAAAACCAGTATGGCCATGAGGTGATAGTCATTGAACCTGGGCAGTGGGCATGTGGGGCTTTACGGAAGCTCTTTACGGAGATATGTTTAAAATTTTCCATAATAAAATGTGTAAAAGAATAAATGTATTACAACCTCTCCCAACCCCTTTGCAAATAGGAAATTTTAAACATAGTAGGTTGAAAAACCTAGCTCCAAACTAGAAAATTCTAGATGGGCTCCACTGGGGGCTTACTGTCCTGGAAGCCTTTCTCTTCTGCTCTCTTCTCCCAGGCCCGGATGCTCTGCAGAAGGAGTGTTGCAGAGTAGTAAAGGAAATGTGATCTCTCTTGGCCCCTTCTTGTTTGCACTGTTTACTCTCTGTCCTTGGGACTTTTTAGCTCCTGGAATGTGACTTCTCCAAGTATGGTGACTGATGATTATGAAGCCTTAGGGGGTCATCAGAGGAGAAGACCTATAGCTAGCTACTTCTGAGCATTTCTCTATGTGCCCACGCAGGAGCAGGTGTGTATTTACGGGAGGGAAACCCTAAAAGTGTGAAGCCCCCACTCTGCTCTTACACATCCTGCTTGCGAACACTCTCTGACCATTCCCAGAGGTACTGAGGAATTCTGGGGGTGCTACAGTGACATTCCAAAAATCCAGGAATGCAGAGAATTTCCATTTTAGCAAAGGAATAAAATGTGCATTTGAAGATGAAATATACTATGGTATCTGCTTATAAAATGCCAAGTGTAAATTTGGACAATTTGGGGAATTTTGGAAAAGAGCATGACACAATTTATTAAAAACCTCAGAGTAGTTACACTTTTAGATCTAATAATTCTAGTTAGAGGAATCTCTCTTAAAAAATAATTCTCGATAGGATAAACAGCTTTTATGCGTTAATATGGCCACCACAATGTTGTTTATAATAAAAAATTGTAAACACCCTAATGGTACAATAATCAGGAAATGATTAAACCTCGGCACATCTATTTGTAGCAACAAAGACAACAAGAGCCACAGCCGACATTTACTGAGTGTTTCGTTTGCGCCAGGCACTATAATAAAGGCTTTGGGATAGTGTTAACCCAAAGCATTCTCACAACTCATGATATGTTACTGTTATGATCCCTATTTTACTGGCGAGGGAAGCGAGAGTTAAAGACCTTAATGGGGGCGCCTGGGTGGCTCAGGGGGTTAAAGCCTCTGCCTTCAACTCAGGTCATGATCTCAGGGTCCCGGGATCGAGCCCCGCATCAGGTTCCCTGCTCGGCAGGGAGCCTGCTTCCTCCTCTCTCTCTGTCTGCCTCTCTGCCTACTTGTAATCTCTCTGTCAAATCAATAAAATAAAATCTTAAAAAAAAAAAAAGACGTTAAGGAACATCCTCTGAGACACACAACTAGCATGTGAGTGACGGAGTTTAGCCTCAATACCCGGACTGGTAGGACTCCCCAGCCCAGCCTTAATGACTCTCCTGTTACTGCAGCCAACAAAAGTATGCTTAAATAACACAAAACTGTCATCATAAAATTGTAACAAAACCAGATACAAACCACATATAGTACCATCCTAACTATGTCTTGTATTTTTTTTTAGTACTCTCTACACCCAACGTGGGGCTCAGACCCACAACCCCAAGATCAAGAGTTGCATGCTCTACCGAGTGAGCTAGTAGGCTCTGCTAACTTTTCTTTTTTTTAAGATTTTATTTATTTATTTGACAGAGAGAGCACACACAAGCAGGGGCAGTGGCAGGCAGAGGGAGAAGCAGGCTCCCGGCTGAGCAGGGATCCCCATATGGGGCTCGATCCCAGAACACTGGGATCATGACCTGAGCTGAAGGCAAATGCCTAACCGACTGAACCACGCAGGCTCCCCCCTAACTATTTTTTTTTTAAGACTTCTGCACTGAAACAAAAATCTTACAAAGGAACCCCCCAAATATTTACCATGTCGGGGTAGCATGTTAGTGGTCTTCAGCTGCAAATGACAGAAACCCACCTAGACTGACTTAAGTGTTTTGTTTTGTTTTGTTTTGCTTTTTAATAGGAGAGGTAAGGGGTGGGTGACTGGGTGGCTCAGTTGTTAAGCAGCTGCCTTCGGCTCAGGTCATGATTCCAGGGTCCTGGAATCGAGCCCTGAGTCGAGCTCCCTGCTCGGCGGGAAGCCTGCTTCTCCCTCTCCCACTCCCCCAGCTTGTGTTCCCTCTCTCGCTCTCTCTCTCTCTCTCTGTCAAATAAATAAATAAAATCCTTAAAAAAAAAAAAGAGGTAAAATGTATTGTCTTCATAATTTAAATCTTTCAGGCATGACTAGATCCAGGGGCCCAAATAATGTTACCAGGACCCATCTGTTCTTTCTCTCCCTCCATCTCTCCACTCTTTTCCTCTATAACCTTAGTGATGTTCCAACATACCTCCTGAGGTTGACTCACTGGCCCACTATAAACCATCATCTGGGATCAGGAGGATGCATTATTCAGCCTGGCCGAATGTGGCTCTCGTGCCCATCCTTGGAACCAGGGATCGGGTCAGTCCCACCCAAACCATGTGGACTGACAGTAGCTACAGAGAGCTGTTTCCCAAAGGAAAGCCTAGGTATTATTAACAGAACACGAAGCAGGGAAAGGACACCAGGCAGGCAAAAGCAGGAGCCAAATACTGGTGTGATAAGACCAAGTAATTATTTTTCTATTTAAAACATTTAAAAATTTCCTCCTTGGGGGTGCTTTGAGTGACTCAGTCGGTTAAGCATCTGACTCTTTTTTTTTTTTTTAAGATTTTATTTATTTATTTGACACAGAGAGAGAGATTACAAGTAGGCAGAGAGGCAGGCAGAGAGAGACAGGGAGAGGAGGAAGCAGGCTCCCCGCTGAGCAGAGAGCCCAATGCAGGCCTCGATCCCAGGACCCTGAGATCATGACCTGAGCCGAAAGCAGAGGCTTTAACCCACTGAGCCACCCAGGCGCCCAAGCATCTGACTCTTGATTTTAACTCAGGTCATGATCTCAGGATCATGAGATCAAGCCCCAAGTCAGGCTCCACAGTCAGCACGGAGTCTGCTTGGGATTCTCTCTCTCTCTCTCTCTCTCTCTCTCTCTCTCTCCCCCCCTCTGCCCTTTTCCCTGCTCTCTCTCTTGCATGTGTTCTCAAATTAAAAAAATAAAATCTTAAAAAAAAAATGTCTCCTGTGGACAGCATATAGTTAGGTCTTGCCTTTCTATGTAGTATGACAATCTCTGTCTCAATTAAAATGTTTAATCTAATTAATGTAATGTAACTATTGATGTTTGAATTAGTTCTATAATTTTGCTATTTGTTTCTTATTTTCCCCATCCGTTTTTTGTTCTTCTTGGTTATTTCAGGGTCAGTTGAATATTTTTTAGAATTCTGCTTTAATTTCTGCATGTACTCATTTTAATTCAGAAAAACAGTTTCAAGAAAATCTCATCAATTCAGCCAGCACTGTTGCTCATTTCTGTTTGTTTTCCGCAGGATAATGAAAGCTCTTGCCAATGCTGGAGTGCCTGTCCCCAATGTTCTTGACCTCTGTGAAGATTCAGGGTAATGTTCCGATTTATTTCTTTTGTTACGTATTCAAACTACAGAAGAGAAAAGCCCATATAGTAGCTCAAATCCCAGTTTTTTAGTTAAAACAAATACAATTTGGGTGGGCAAGAAAAGAGACTTTATAGCAGCAACCTCCCCTGGAAGTTTACAGATCTTTAAATTATCCTGAAAGAGGGCGCCTGGGTGGCTCAGTGGGTTAAAGCCACTGCCTTCGGCTCAGGTCATGATCCCAGGGTCCTGGGATCGAGGCCCACATCGGGCTCTCTGCTCGGCAGGGAGCCTGCTTCCTCCTCTCTCCTCTCTCTCTGCCTGCCTCTCTGCCTACTTGTAATCTCTCTCTCTCTGTGTCAAATGAATAAATAAAAAAAAAAATCTTTAAATTATCCTGAAAGAAATCCCTGCTTTTCTGAAAATTGGTAGAAAACATTTTTTATCATTTAAAAATGTATATCCATCTACTTGCATGTTGCTTGCTTTTGTTAATTTTTTATTGCGGTCCTTCTAAACTGCTTTTATAATGAGCTTTTTGAATCTATCTCTTTTTGGCCCACCTTTTTTTTTTTTAAGATTTTATTTATTTGACACAGAGAGAGAGATAGCAAGAAAGGGAACACAAGCTGGGGGAGTGGGAGTGGGAGAAGCAGGCTTCCTGCTGAGCAGGGAGCTCGACGCGGGGCTCGATTCCAGGACCCTAGGATCATGACCTGAGCTGAAGGCAGACGCTTAACGACTGAGCCACTGAGGCGCTCCTTGTCCTACCTTTTTAGTTAAGAAAATTTTGAAACTGGGGTGCCTGGGTGGCTCAGTTGTTAGGCGGCTGCCTTCGGCTCAGGTCATGATCCCAGGGTCCCCGGATCGAGCCCCGTGTCAGGTTCCCTGCTTGGTGGGAAGCCTGCTTCTCTCTCTCTCATTCCCCCTGCTTGTGTTCCCTCATTAGCTGTATCTCTCTCTGTCAAATAAATAAATAAAATCTTTAGAGGGAAAAAAAAGAAAATTTTGAAACATACAGAGAAGTTGAAAGAAGAAAAAATAGTATAAAGAGTCCTTCATCTAGATTAAAACATTGTTAACATTTTGCCATATTTGCTTTTTATATGTATATATGTATATGTGTAGGTGTAGCTTATGTAAATAACTTTATGTAATAGCAATAATTACAGTCTAATAATTTTATAACTTTATACACTTAATAAATAAATGTTTTCTCTCACTTTCTCTAATCAATTTTTTTTGCCTGAATCTTTTGAAGTAAGTTGCATAGAGCATAAACTGCCTAAAAATAAAGACATTTTCTTTCATAATCATAGCAGTGTTATTTTTTTTTAAAGATTTTATTTATTCATTTGACACAGAGAGAGAGATCACAAGTAGGCAGAGAGGCAGGCAGAGAGAGAGGAGAGAAGAGGAAGCAGGCTCCCCGCTGAGCAG
>LNAC01000056.1:107782-148173 GCA_002007465.1 Ailurus styani | reverse complement strand
AAAGAAAGAAAGAAAGAAAGAAAAGAAAGAAAGAAGGAAGGAAGGAAAGAAAGAAGGAAAGAAGGAAAGAAAGAGACAGAGAGAGAGAGAGAGAGAGAAAGAAAGAAAAGAGAAAGAAAGAAAGAACATCAATAAGAAGGCCTCACTGGAACCAGGCAATCCATGTATATTTGCTCCCTGAATTCTTACAGCAATCCTTTGAAGATTTACAGATTAAAACAACAAAGCGGGCGCCTGGGTGGCTCAGTGGGTTAATGCCTCTGCTTTCGGCTCAGGTCATGATCTCAGGGTCCTGGGATCGAGGCCCGCATCGGGCTCCCTGCTCAGCGGGGAGCCTGCTTCCCTCTCTCTCTCTCTGCCTGCCTCTCTGCCTCCTTGTGATCTCTCTCCCTCTGTGAAATAAATAAATAAAATCTTAAAAAATAAAAAATAAAAAATAAAAATAAAACAACAAAGCCCAGAGGGGGTTAGTAAGTCTTTCATAATCACATTGCTAGGGAGGGGCAGAGGTGGGATTTAAACCTGGTTCTGTATGGCTCCAAAGTCCTCCTCTCAACATGCTGTTTTTCTCCATTAACACACCTAAACCTCATTCCTGTCGCTTGCATGAGTGGACCAAACACAAGAGAGACATGCTGGCAAAAACGTAAAGTCAGGGCTATGTGAGGATGGGGTACTTCTAACCCTCTGTGCTTATGTACAAAGGAAAGGAAATGTCGAGCACTCTGGATCTGAGCTCGTTTCCCAGCACTTAGAGCGAACAGACAGGACAGTTAAAGCAATGCCACCATGCTTGGGTGGCTCAGTCTGTTGAGTGGCTGGCTCTTTTCAGCTCAGGGTCCTGGGATCGAGCCCCACATTGGGCTCCACACTCAGTGGGGAGTCTGCTTGAGGATTCTCTCTCTCTCCCTCTGCCCCTCCCCCTTCTCTCTCAATGCACATGCACTTTCTAGAATAAATAATCTTAAAAAAAAAAAAAGAGCAATGCCATGACTAACAGCCTGCCATATTATAAGCTGGGCTGAAACCCCCCATCTGTGTCCCTCCCAGGGTCATCGGCACGCCCTTCTATCTGATGGAGTACTGCGCAGGTCTCATCTACAGAGACCCCTCTCTGCCAGGCCTGGAGCCTAGCCAGAGACGGGCCATATACACTGCCATGAACAGAGTCTTGTGCAAAATTCACAGTGTGGACCTCAAGGCTGCAGGCCTAGAAGACTACGGGAAACACGGTGAGCAGGAGGCCATTTGTCTTTTCTGCTGACGGGTTCCTCATTGGTGCCCGTTTTCAGGATTTGCATGATGTCAGGGTGTACATGCACCTAGTGTTTGCTAAATGTGAGGGGGGCTTCTTAGCCCCCTACTTGGAAAGCCAGTTTCATTTTAATGGAGGTGTCATTTACCTAGATATATTATCCTCAGACACGTCCCTTTCTGGCCTATAGAATCTCTCTTCCCTGCAACATTGATCTTGCTGGACTATTTCAGTCTTTATTTTTTCTGGTACTGGCCAAGAGTACTTAAGAAACTTCTGTTTTATACTCTTTTCCCTAAATACTCTTTTCAACAGGGATGGACTTTTAAAATGCCATTATGCCAAGGCATTTTGTGGGTAAAGTTTGTTTCTGCTTGTTTTTTACTATCTGAGAGTTTCAGTTGTTCCTCATGCTCATTGTTATTGTCAGTTTTTTTCCTTTCTTGCTTGCTTTTTTTTTTTTAGCCAGGTGTATTAAAGTGTAACATTCTATATATTTGACAGATACACACAGTTTTAAAACCACCATCACCACCGTCTCCATGTACAAACTTTAGCACGAGCCAAAGAATTTCACTTTTTCTGCCAAGGAAAGTTCAAGAGTATTTGACTCTTGATCAGTATGTATTCTTGGCTATAGTCAAAAAGCATCTCCCAGCTAAGCTGTATTTTCTTTCTCTGGTTTTAACCAAAATGTGTTTTCAGTAGGACCACATCAGAGGCTGCAGTCTTCAGTGTACATCAACTTCCTGCCTTTTCTGCCTAGTCACCTAAAGTTCTACCTCTCCACAGACACATGAGCTGAGTCCCCACAAGTAATCAGTTTGAAATACTTGGCTACAAAAGAGAAAGCTTACTGACTTCCCCACCCAAATCGAGGGGGTTCTCCCCATCCCTTCCAAGGACAGCCACATCCATCCCCACCCCATATTCTAACCTGTTGACTAGGGATACCAATTGAGTGTGGGTTCCCCTCTACCTCCTTTGGAAATAAACATTTACTTGTCGTTTATCTGAAATTCACATATAAGTGGGTATCCTGTATTTTAGCTGGCAGCCATCGTCACACCAATAAAAAGGCCAGTAGGCAAAGACAACACATGTCCATACTGATCCACGTTTCAAGATGGAAAGAGCATTGGTGCAGAAGTTGGATGTTAATTTGTCAGGGACCTTGGGCAAGTCACCTTCGTTACAGTTTTCTCAATAGTAAAGGTTGGGTTAAAAAAAATATATATGCCCTGTGCTCCTTCCCTTATGGGTGGCGGCTGTCCCAGTGCTTTATGGGTTTTTTTTTGTTTTTTATTTTAAAGATTTTATTCATTTATTTGACAGAGAGAAAGAGAGATTACAAGTAGGCAGAGAGGCAGGCAGAGAGAGGAGGAAGCAAGCTCCCTGCTGAGCAGAGAGCACAACGTGGGGCTCGATCCCAGGACCCTGAGATCATGACCTGAGCCAAAGGCAGAGGCTTTAACCTGCTGAGCCACCCAGGTGCCCCTATCCCAGCGCTTTGAGTGAAGGTAAAGCCTTAGGCAGGTGCAGTGGTGAGCAGTGTGACATCCTGCCCTGGACAGACAGCAGCTTATGTGCTGTCTGAGTAGATCCTTTGTCTTTTACTTTTAAAGGAGACTGTTTTGATGCTCTTTCCACTGACCTCTTAGCACAAAGAGGCAGAGCAGAAATCTGATGTGATTTCATGTGACCCAAGGGCCGGCATCCGGGGCTACTGGCTGTGTTTTGAGCCCGATCGCATAAAGCAGCATCGTCACGCTTCAGGTTCACGGATCCAGCTACAGATGCATCAGCTCTTTCTTTTCAAGAAACCTGCAATTTCTCTGGTGATGTCAGGAATCCAGCTGCTGGGCAGGGCGTCAGCTATAAATAGATACTACCATTTGGGCAAAGGGTGGTATATTTGAATAAATTTACATATTTGAATATATTTAAATATTTGCTTGCACAAGTGACTATCTCCACGAAACTCGTCACGTGGCTTGCCTTTGGGGAAAAAGAGCTGAGTGCTGGCAGAGGGTACGAAAAAGACTACCATATGCCTTTCTGTCACTTTATTCCAAGCCATGTGAATGTATTATCTATTCAAGAGTACACATTGACATTTGTTAAAAAAAATGAGAGAGAGAGCGAGAGAGAGATTGCACACAAACATGATTTCTAATTAAGAGGGACCTTCGAGGGCGCCTGGGTGGTTCAGTGGGTTAAAGCCTCTGCTTTCGGCTCAGGTCATGATCTCAGCGTCCTGGGATCGAGGCCCGCATCCGGCTTTCTGCTCAGCAGGGAGCCTGCTTCCTCTTCTCCCTGTCTCTCTGCCTGCCTCTCTGCCTACTTGTAATCTCTCTCTCTGTGTCAAATAAATAAATAAAATCTTTAAAAAAAAAAAAAAGGGACCTTCGACAAAGATCCTTTAGGTNACTTGTAATCTCTCTCTCTGTGTCAAATAAATAAATAAAATCTTTAAAAAAAAAAAAAAGGGACCTTCGACAAAGATCCTTTAGGTACAGTCCAGTTACCACAAAGAACCTTTCTACCACCAGTGACCTACAGGGAGCACATAATCCTCTCTTCTTTTCCCAGAGGGGCAGTCTGCTTGAGGAAGGATGTTTCAGTGCCTTGGCCGGCCTGATAGAGACCCGTGGCCAACAGAGCCAGAGACAGAGGCAGCTGCGTCTGTTTCCCATGAGAAGGGAATGTGTGCAGCGCTGGTTGGTGTGTTGGGGTGGGGGGTCCCAAATCCATATAGGAGATTTTTCTTTCTTTCTTTCTTTCTTTTTTAAGATTTTATTTATTTATTTGAGAAAGAAAGAGAGGGAGAGAGAGCAGAGGGAGAGGGACAAGTAGGTTCTGCGCTAAGCAAGGAGTCTGATGTGGGGCTTGATTTCACAACCCTGAGATCATGACCTGGGCCAAAATCAAGAATCGGACACTCAACCAACTGAGTCACCCAGGCGCCCCAATATAGGAGATTTTCCTGAAAGGCTCCTTTTACAAAGGCTCAGCTCCTGTGTGTGTTTCTTTTTTAAAGATTTATTTAGACAGAAAGAGAGAGTATGCATGTGTGCGTGCAAGCTGGGGGAAGGGCAGCAGGAGACGGAGAGGATCCTTAAGCAGACTCCTTGCTGAGCATGGATCTTAAGGCAAGGCTCGATCCCACAACCCTGAGATCTTGACCTGAGTCAAAACCAAGAGTCAGACGCTTAACCGACTGAGCCACCCAGACGCCCCAGCTCAGTTCCTATGGTTTTTGTATTTGACTTATTATTATAATAATTTTCAAATTTACAGAAATGTGAAATAGTACAATGAATAACTATATATCCCCACTACTAATTTTTTTTAAAGATTTCATTTATTTACTTCACACACAGAGAGAGAGACAGCTAGAGGGAACAGAAGCAGACGGCGTGGGAGAGGGAGAGGCAGGCTTCCCGCTGAGCAGGGAGCCCGATGTGGGGCTCGATCCCAGGACCATGACTGAAGCTGAAGGCAGATGCTTAACGACTGAGCCACTCAGCGCCCCCCCACTACTAATTTTAACAATGGTTGTCTTTTGCCATATTTGCTTCTCTGTCCCTCTCCCTCTCCCTGTTTCTCTGTCTCTCTCTATGTATATATACTTTAACAAAGTTGTAGAGACCCTAGCACTTCTAAATACTTCAGTATGCCTTTCCTAAAAATAAGGACACACCCCAGTACTATTACCACATCTACGAAAATTTACAAATTCCCTGAATATTTAAAACCCAGTCCACATTCAGATACATTTCATTAATTATCCCCTTATGTCTTTTTTTTAAAAAAGATCTATTTATTTGTTTTATAGAGAGAGAGAAGGGGGGAGGGTCAGAAGGAGAGAGAGAATCTCAAGCAGACTCTGGACTGAGTGTGGAGCTAGATGTGGGGCTTGATCTCAGGATCCTGAGATCTTGACCTGAGCTGAAATCAAGAGCTGGATGCTTAACCGACTGGGCCACCCAGGCGCCCCCCCTTAAATCTTTTATAAATGAGTTTCCCCCCCTAAATCGGGATCTGATCAAGGAATCTAGAACAGTCCCCCCCCGACCTCTTTTTTTCAATGAAATTAACAGACCAAGTCAGTTGTGTTACATATTTGTCTTGATTATTTCCTTGTGGTTTTATTTACTTCTGTCTTCTGTTTCCTATAATTCTAAAGGCTTGATTTGTTTTAGATTAAATTCCTGTGGACTTTGATCTCTACTTCCCATGGCCCAGCTAGATCTTGCAAAGGGCAGGTGTCTGGATGGTCCAGCTGTGCGGTGGACTCCACAGAAGGAAGCTGATCTCTCTTTCTTTGTCTTCAAACCCATCAGGCTCTGCGGACCATTTTTCTCTCAGCTAAGGAATGAGGGCTTGGCTTAGAGCCAGGGACCTGACACATTTATTAATTATATTAATAGCGACAATTAATAATTGTCAGTTGACAATAAATCAGGACAATAATAATGGCCATCATTCATTGAGCGGCCTTCTGTGCAGCTCAGTATTTTGCCCGTTATGTATGGATTTCGGTTAGCCTTCACAACAGTCCTATGGAATTTAAGTGTCCATACGTTCACACAGAAGAAGGGAGGCTTGGCGCGGTTACATCAGTTGAAGACCTTGACTGTGAGCCGAGCTGACTCCAGAACTCCTTCCAGTGTCCAGTCCCAGACAGAACTCACAAGTTCCTCAATGGTGGTATCTCTTGGGTTTCTTAGCAAGCAACTGAGTAATGATAGCAAATACTCAGGTAGTACTTATTACATGGTGGGAACATTTCCAGGGGCTTTATATATTTTATCCTCCCAACAACTCTGAGGAACATTTCTTTAATGAAGAAAAACTGAGGTACAGAGAGGTTACGTGACCGTCTGAGATCACAAAGATAAAGAGCCGGGAATCACACCCAGATGGTCTGGCCCCAGAGTCCATGTGCTTAGCCCACCACTGTTGTTGAGCCAAAAAGGGATTTCTTAAAGGCTTTTAGGAAGGTGGTAGAATGTCTGAGAGGCCTGGGATCAGGCTTGCAGGCCATGTGGCTGGGAGGAACGGCCACGTCCCACTGATCTAGCCACGGAGGGCGGAGTGTCCTGTGAGAAACTTATCAGTCATCAGGAGAGCATTACAGGGTTCCCTGTTTTGGTTACTTTCTGGAACCTTTGGAGGATGTTAGAGTGGCTTACCGTGTTCGAATTCTCTTTCCCTCAGGGGACTATATTCCACAGCAGGTGCAAACCTGGATTAAGCAGTATCGAGCCTCGGAAACCCGCCCCGTGCCGGTGATGGAGAGGCTCATCCAGTGGCTGCCCCGCCATCTCCCCAAGCAACAGAGGACAACAGTGGTGCATGGGGACTTCAGGTCTGTGAGGAGCGGTCAGTGCCTAGATGTGAAAAACGATGGACAGGGCACGTGAAAGGGAAATTAAGCAGCTGGCCTGAGCCTGACTTACAGTTGAGGGTGATCCCCTTTACAAAGGATCTCCCTGTGGGTGGCCTTCTAAGATGGGATTTCTCCACCTTGGCCTGTAGACATTTTGGACCAGATAACTCATTATGATGGCGGGCTGTCCTAACTGCCCCGGGTCTGAAAGCGCACACACGTGCTCCAGTTACTACGACTACATACAGAACCCCCAGACTGCATGGCCGCAGACACACAGCCGTTGCTTTGCTCACGAATGTGCTGTCTGTTTCAACTGGGTTGGCTGTCAGGCTGGGGGCTGGAAACTCCTGGGGGGGTCGCTCACATCCTTGGCATTGGGGCAGAGAAGACTGAACACCTGGGCTCCCTGGGCCCCTCTCTGTCTCCTTGTGGTCCCCGCGTGGTCGCTCCAGCACTGCAGCTTCTGGAGAACTGGACTTCTTACCTGGAGGTGCTCAGGGCTGCAAAGGTGTGCATTCCAACAGACGGCTATTTGGGAGCTGATCCCCTTTTCTGAGGCTCCGGAGTCACTTAGCATCACTTGCTTGTTATATTTGCTAGAAGCCAACGGCTTTAAGCAGCAAAGAATTAGACTCTTCCTTTTGTAGAAGGAGTGTCCAAGAATTTGAAGACCTGTTTTAAACCCATCCTAGGGAAGGAGGAATTACCAGAACCCAGAGAGGATTGCCATGTGGAGAGGGCTACCTGACCGAGACTGGCCCCTGGGAGAGGAACACAGCCATCTGCCCCCTTCCCGTCTCCTGCTGGTGTCCTCACTGGCTGAGCCCACCTGAGCCAGAGGGCAAGGGAACTAGTGGACAGGGGCACCGAGGGGCTGAGAGGGCAGGAAGCACACTGGGAGGGGCACATGGAGGACACTTAGCACAGAACACCCCCCAGTGCTCAGTTTCCTTAGAGCTCTCTCTCCATCCTTCTGTGGCTTATTCAGGCTGGACAACCTGCTATTCCACCCAGAGAAGGCTGAGGTGCTTGCTGTCCTTGACTGGGAGCTCTCGACCTTAGGCGACCCCCTGGCAGACGTGGCCTTCAGCTGCCTGGTTCACTACCTGCCACCCAGTTTTCCCGGTTCCCTGCTGCGAGGTAGGAACTGCTCAGGGGGAAGGAGGAGGGAACGAGGCAGCTCCATTCTCAAAGCATCTGAGGCACAAAGGTAGCAGTGATGGCTGATGGCGTGGGGGTGTGAAAGTGAGGGCCTGGTGGTTTGGGGGGAAAGTGCACTTGGCATGCATTTCTGTCCGTGGGGGGAGATGGGTATAGGGTGTATTTTAAGTGAGAAGGATGTGTATAGACCCCTCTTGTGTTTTTACACAACTAATTTCTATTTACTTTTCTAAATGAAAAATACAAGTTTATTTAAAAATGTTGGAGCCAGGGCGCCTGGGTGGCTCAGTGGGTTAAAGCCTCTGCCTCTCAGCCTCAAGACTACTTGTGATCTCTCTCTCTCTGTCAAATAAATAAATAAAATCTTTTTAAAAAAATGTTGGAGCCAACAGATAACAAAAGGAAAATTTAAAGTCATGGGTAGTCCCAGAGATAACCGTTGCCAACATCTTCATCTTTCTGTGTGCATACATACGTTTGTTTAAATGAAAATGTGATTCAACCATTTTATGGCCTGCCTTTTTTCACTTAATTATATATTTTGGACATGTTTTCATGCCATTAAGTATTTCTTCTACAGCATCATTTTAAATCAAGGAATAGGATTTTATGGGATAGAATTAACTTAAGACATTTGATTCCTACTTAGATATTTAATTTATTTCTGATTTCTTTTATATTACTTCCCCCCGAGCCCTCACAAAAAAGCAGTGAACATCTTTGTAGGAATAACTTTGCCTATATTATAAAGTATATTATAAAGTATATATATAAAGTATAATATAATAAAGTATATTCCTGGACAAGGTCCTAGGAACAAAATGTGCTACATGCTTCTAAGCCATGAAAAGATTACAAATGAAGCAAATCAGTAAAAAAAACTTTATTTGTTGTAATTATTTCTTTCATAATTTGGCAGGATCTATTTTTTTTTTTTTTGGTAGGCTCCATGCCCAGCATGGAGCCCAGTGTGGATCTTGAACTCAAGACCCTGAGATCAAGACTTGAGCTGAGATCAAGAGCCAGATGCTTAACCAACTGAGCCACCCAGGCGCCCCAGGATCAGGGTTTTTCTTTCAGTACTGTTTTTTATCAAATGGCTTTTGGAAAATAATATGCATCCACCCTGAACTGTGGTCCAGATGGAAGTGGAAGCCTCTTATTTCTTTATTGCCAGTTTATTTTTTTTTTATTNATCAAATGGCTTTTGGAAAATAATATGCATCCACCCTGAACTGTGGTCCAGATGGAAGTGGAGGCCTCTTATTTCTTTATTGCCAGNTTTTATTTTTATTTATTTATTTATTTTTAAAGATTTTATTTATTTGACACAGAGAGAGAGATTACAAGTAGGCTGAGAGGCAGGCAGAGAGAGAGGAGGAAGCAGGCTCCGTGCCGAGCAGGGAGCCCGATGCGGGCCTCGATCCCAGGACCCTGAGATCATGACCTGAGCCGAAAGCAGAGGCTTTAACCTACTGAGCCACCCAGGCGCCCTCAGTTTATTTTTTTTTTAAATATTTTATTTATTTATTTGTCAGAGAGAGAGGGAGAGAGCACAAGCTGGCAGAGTGGCAGGCAGAGGCAGAGAGAGAAGCAGGCTCCCTGGTGAGCAAGGAGCCCGATGTGGGACTCGATCCCAGGACTCTGGGATCATGACCTGAGTTGAAGGCAGATGCTTAACCGACTGAGCCACCCAGGTGCCCTGCCTTTACTGCCAATTTAGTCTGAAACTTTTGGGGCCCATTTGTGAATAGCTTCATGCCAGGATCCCAGCCTCGTGAGGGCAGAAGAGCTGCTGAAATAAGGAGCTGGGCCTGTGAACTAGCTGTGAAGCTCATTGCCAAGGGAGGAAGGGATTTGCATGACTTAGATCCCTGCAGCCACAGGGGAGTCGGGGGGTCACTGACTGTCCCCCCAGAGTCGGCTCTGTCTGTCACCTCAGGTTTGCGTGACTGTGATCTCACTCAGCTGGGAATCCCTACTGCAGAGGAGTATCTCAGGATGTACTGCCATCACTCGGAGATCCCTCCCCCTGAGAACTGGAACTTCTACATGGCGTTCTCCTTTTTCCGAATGGCCACAGTCCTGCAAGGAGTCCACAAGCGCTCACTCCCAGGTAATGCTGCTTGAGGGTCTGAGTCACAGCCATGCACCTTCTCCCTGGAGGAACCCCCCTCCACCCATGGCCACAGAGGCTTTGGAGGGACTAATTTTCCAGAATTCTGTAAGATTCAGTTAATTCAACCATCCGTTATTAATGGCATATATATATTCTTTTAAATATTTAAACGTTTAAAAATTATTTTTAAGAGTTATTTATTTATTAGAGAGAGTGAGTGAGCATGTGCAAGTGGAGGGAAGGGCAGAGGGAGAGAGAGAATCTCAAGCAGACTCTCCACTGAACACAGAGCCTGACTTGGGGCTCGATCTCACGACCCATGAGATCATGACCTGAACCTAAATCATGAGTCGGATGCTCCACTGACTGAGCCATCCACGTGCCCCAAACTTTTAAAAATTATTAACATCCAAAAAATGTTAAAGTAAAAACCTACATGGTAAGAACTAAATCATAAAGAATATAAAATTATTTTCCTTTCTTCTCAGTATCATTTCTCTAAGATATTTGACACAGAGAGAGAGAGAGAGAGAGAGCACACATGCAGGGGTAGAAGCAGGCTCCCGGCAGAGCAAGGAGCCTGAAGTGGAGCTTGATCTCAGGACCCTGGGATCATGACCTGAGTCAAAGGCAGATGCTTAACCTACTAAGCCATCCAGGTTCCCCTTTCTCTAAGTTTTATAAAAATGTGATCAGCCTACATACATTTTTAGTACCTTCATTTTAAAATTTTTTTATGCTTAAGGGGCGCCTGGGTAGCTCAGTTGGTTAAGCATCTGCCTTCAGCTCAGGTCATGATCCCAGGGTTCCGGGATCAAGCCCTACATCAGGCTCTCCGTTCAAGTGGAAGCCTGCTTCTCCCTCTCCCACTGCCCCTGCATGTTTTTCCTCTCTTGCTGTGTCTCTCTGTCAAATAAATAAATAAATAATCTTAAAAAAAAAAAAAAAAGAGCAATGCTAAAACAGAGTCGAAATCTCATTGGTGGCTTTGGAGGACACCAGGGAAGCAATCCATGATTCTAAAAATGGATAAAGAAAGGGGGAGGGCACCTGGGTGGCTCAGTGGGTTAAAGCCTCTGTCTTCAGCTCAGGTCATGATCTCAGGGTCCTGGGATCGAGGCCCGCATCGGGCTCCCTGCTCATTGGGGAGCCTGCTTCTTCCTCTCTCTCTGCCTGCCTCTCAGCCTACTTGTGATCTCTCTCTCTCTCTGTCAAATAAATAAATAAAATCTTTAAAAAAAAAAAAAAAGAAAGGGGGGAAAAATCAAGGATTTATCCTGCCTTTCGTATATAAGTTCTAGGTCAGGCTAACCAAGTAACTAATGAGGGAAAGTTTCTCTCTAGGGAAGCATCCCAGACAGAATGACAGAATTAACAGATCACCAATTTTCTACCCCTGATACACTAATGGATCTGGAAAATAAGCATCAATGGTGCTAACATCAGCAAGAGAGAGACGGCCAGAAGCCTGGTGCTTCTTCCAAAAGTCAGACCTGAATCCAACTGAGTATTGCTAACTACCAACTCACAGGAAACAGAGGGTTCAGAGGAGCAAGTTAAACAGGACCCCCAGGGCACAGCCATTCACCAAGTCCAGACTCTGGGACACTTCACAGATTCTTCAACAAGTGAATGTCAGGGGGGAAGAGAAAAGATGAAAATGGAACTTGCAGATCAAGAGGGATTTAAGGGGGCAGCTGGTTGGTTGAGCATGTAGCATCTGACTCTTGGTTTCAGCTCAGGTAGATCTCAGGGTCATGAGATCGTGTACCAAGTTCTGCACAGGGCTCCACGTTCAGTGGGGAGTCTGCTTCAGATTCTCTCGCTCTCTGTCCCTCCCCCTCTGCTCCTCCTTCCCTCCTTTCTGGCGCTCCCTCACTCTCTGTAAAATAAATAAATAAAATCTTTAAAAAGGAGGGGAGGGGATTTAAAAGACACATCTTTAGATCCCTATAAAAAAATTTATGAGATAGTCAGTGAAATTTGAATTCTTACTGGACAGTTTGGACAGTTGATGACAACAAGGAGGCACAGTTAATTTTTTTAAGCGTGATGATGGTATTGCGTGGTTTTAAGTCTTTGTTATTAGACATCAATGAAGGGGCGCCTGGGTGGCTCAGTGGGTTAAAGCCTCTGCCTTTGGCTCAGGTCATGATCTCAGGGTCCTGGGATTGAGCCCCACATCGGGCTCCCTGCTCACTGGGGAGCCTGCTTCCTCCTCTCTCTCTGCCTGCCTCTCTGCCTACTTGTGATCTCTCTCCCTCTCTGTGTCAAATAAATAAATAAAATCTTTAAAAAAAAAGACATAAATGAAGTCTTCATAGATGGAATGATGTGATGCTTGGGATTCACTTCAGAAAAAGCCAGGGCAGTGAGGGGGGATGACAGGGAATGAAACAAGATTGGCCGTGCTCTGATGATTGTTGAAGCTGAGTGATAGACACTTGCAGATTCATTATACTATATGCTGTGTTTGTGTGTATGTTTGCAGTTCTCCAAAATGAAAAACGAAAACGAAACGCGAGTAGAAAGAAACCCCGCAGTGGGTTTGCTAGTGCTCAGAAACATAGCTTTGAGGTCGTAGAGCCCCCAAGCTTGGCGGCAGCATGTGGACCTCAGCCAGGTTCCTGTATTCTAATGAGAAAGGCAGTTGGAGTCGGGGGAATTGGTCATTCATTCACGAGTATCTAAATCTCTACTGTGCCAGGTGCTGTGCCAAGTGGTGCTAGCAAGATACAAAGTTGTGAGCAAAATAGTGTCCAGAAAAAAATCAGCATCCAGAGGATTTCCAGTTTAACCCTCCCTGATCTGATAATAGAGGTCTCAATAAGCAGGAATTCTTGGAAACCATATTTTCCCTTCCCCCAGACAGCATTAGCTCTAACCACCCTTTCCCAATTTGTGTTAGGGCTTTGCAATGAAAGCTAACCAGCAGTATTTAGTTAAGCAGAGGGCTGCTGGGTCCATGAGGTGCCGAACAGGCTTGAGTGCCTGTAGGCATTTTCTAGGGGATGACCGTGTTCTCACTGGATTCTGCTCCCATGCCTGGGGATAGACCGAGTGGATTTTGAATGATCTATTCTGGAATCTCTACACCCATCAACCCTATTGGGTTGTCCCCGACTATCAGGACACCACTTGACCATTTCAAGATCCTGTGTGCCACTCGGGGGGCTTCCCGCTTCTCTCGTGCTCCTCTGCCCTCACTGCGGGTGTGGCTCTGGGAAGGGGGCTGTCTGGTTCCTGACTGGCCCCCCGGGGCCCGGCTCTATACCCAGCACCCAGCAGGTGCCGAGTAAAGACTTGTGCGGTGGCCTGCCTTCCCTGCTATGTAGCAGATGGCTCTGGTTCCTCATTTGTAAGGAACAGCATAATATCTTTAACGCCGAAGCTGCATGGAAATGGCTTCCGTGGGAAACTGACCACGGCAGGGGCCAGGAGAAAAGCAGGCCTCTGCAAAGATCCATTTATTGATACAAAGAGAACGAGGAAAACACAGTCTCTTTAGAATGTGGAAAGGCTAAAAATAACCTAGGAGAGCTGGCTGTAGAGCTCACGATAAGGAGAAGATATACACACTTCACAGTAGGACCTTAGATGCGGTCCACCGCATGCCGAAAGCCACGCTGAAAGACTGCGCACCCTGGGATGTGTATATTTATGTGACATTCCAGGAAAGACCAACTATAGAAATAGAGATCCAAAACAAGATTAAAAAAAAAAAGAAACAGATTAGTGTTGCCAGGGGCTGGGGCAAAGGATTGAGTACAGAGGGACACCATGGAAATCTGGTGATGATGGGCAGGTTCTGTATCTTGATGACAGTACTGGTTACCTGACGAAACTCACAGAATCGTACACTTTTATAAAGAGGGTGTATAGACACTATACCTCAATTTTTTAAAAAAATGTACATTAAGGGGCACCTGGGTGGCTTGGTTGGTTGAGTCTCCAACTCTTGGTTTCAGCTCAGGTCATGATCTCAGGGTCATGGGATGGAGCCCCGTGTGGACTCCCTGCTCAGTGGGAAGTCTGCTTCCCTTCTCACTCTGTTCCTCCCACCTGGTGCACACGATGTGCTAGAATTCACGTGCTCTGTCTGAAATAAATCTTTAAAAAAATTTACATTAAAAAAAATCCTTTTTCGGGACACCTGGATGGCTCAGTCAGTTAAGTGTCTGCTTTTGGCTCAGGTCATGATCTCAGGGTCCCAGGATCCACGCCTGCCTTGGGCTCCCTGCTCAGTGGGGAGCCTGCTTCTCCATCAGCCTCCTTCTCCCTCTGCCTGCCACTCCCCCTGCTCGTGCTCGCTCGCTCTCTCTCTGACAAATAAATAAAATCAAGATCAAGAAGCAGACAGACAGAGAAGCAGGTTCCCTGCTGAGCAGGGAGCCCAACGTGGGGCTGGATCCCAGGACCCGGGGATCATGACCGGAGCCGAAGGCAGACGCTTAAGTGACTGAACCACCCAGGCATGCCTAAATAAAATCTTAAAAAAAAAAAACCTTTCAAAAAATGTCTTGATGCCTGTATTTAAAAAAGAAGAGAGCAGTGAGTATGTAGATTGGAGTGAGTGGTGTGGCGGGGATAATACATTGATCTTCTGTGTGGAGCAGTGTCCAGAGACCAGCCTCTAATCTGGTCCCCAGTGACCCTGTTACCAGTTTTGGAGCAGGGACAGTTTAGGGTAGTGCAGGGTTCTCTAAGCTCACCAGTAATAGCAGAAGTGATTGGGGGTCTTCCTGATTTCATTTAGTTTCTTTAGAGGGGAGGAGCAGGGAGCACTCCAGCCGAGCTTGACTCCTGGCTCCCAGCCCACTGATGTAGGCGTGGGCACGCCTTCTCTCTAAGACCCAGATCTTTGTCCATAAAGTGGGGAATAAAACCGTCAGCGTGCTTCAGGAATTCAATGAACTATAATCATACACGCACAGCACTTAGCACCGTGTCTGGAACATGGCAAGTGCTCAGCAAATGGTAGGAGATGCTAACAGCATTATTATCAAGGTTTGGGAGTAATCACTGGTTTTCTTTGCTTCTGCTTAGGGCAAGCAAGCTTGGCAGCCGCTGAACAAACTGAAAAGCTGACTGAGTATGTGTCTAACTTGGCCTGGGATTTCGCAGTCAAGGAAGGGTTCCGGGTTTTCAAAGAGATGCCCGCCAGAAAACCACTCATGAGGTCCTGCCACACTCCGGCCTGTCACGGCCCCTGCTGATCACCCCTCTCCAGCTCAGGCCTCGAAGGACGCGGCGGTTCTCTGTCCAGAGGGCCTTCCCCCCCCACACGCAGGGGCCTGTCTCAGTGACCTCGGTGCCCCGCTGAGTCAGAGCTGTGGCCTCGCCAGGCCTCGGCGGCAGGACGCGCCCCTTCCCTGCTGCCGGAACAGCTGGATGGAGAGCGGTGTGTTGTGAGTGGGTAAGATCTCGTCGACAGGGCAGAACCTCAGCTCCCTGACCGGACACGTCTGTTCCCCTCGGAGGGAGGGAAGAGACAGGAGGGCTGAGGCGAATTCATCTTTGCTTTGCATCATCATAGGGAAGAGCCAGCTCGAGATGACTCAGTTTTCACTTCCTGGGCTCGTTATTTAATGCATATTTGTATTATGTAAATTTGAAGCAGTGTGAAATAAAATGCATCAGTTCATAAAGTCTCTCTTTGAAGAACCCATGATGTCAAAGCCAGAGGGCTAGAGTCCACTGCAAACTGTTGACAGACAGGGGCACCACTTCAGCTGATAATGGAAATTCCTGCTGTTCTTTGTCAGGAGGGGCCTTGGCTTGTGTGCATTTTTAAGTTATTTGAGGTCTTCAGGAGCACACATTTTGCCTGTGATGCAGCCATCATCTACTTTTTAAGAAAATGCCATTATCACTTTTTTTCTGGTTACAAGCCGATTGCAAAATAACCAAAGCTCAAACGTGACAAGAGTAAAAAAGAGTTCATGACATAGAAACACTCCTCTAAAATTCTCTGCTCTCTGAGATAATCACTGTCAACAGTTTGGTGTATTAGGGCTCCCAACTGCTTTTAACATACTCCCGTGTTGTAATGGGATTGTTGTGTACATTTGAATCTCCCACTTGCTTATTTAATTTAATGACACATCAGCTCCTGGAGACGGACCGACCAGGGTTTTCCCAGTATGGGTGTATATAATTTGTCTGCCCTCCCCTTGGCTGAGAGACGCGGTGGGTGTCTCATTTGGTAGGCTGTGTCATTCTGGATCACTTAAGCAGCAAAGGACATTAGCTAGCTGCTGACACGGACAGGGAGGCTGAAGACCCAGCTTTAGAAGTCAAGGGAAGGCAGGCCACAGAGCACGTGGCCAAGGTTGTCACAAGAGCAGCCGGCTGGGAGGTCTCCTTGGTAAGCCTCCTCAGGACTCTGGAGTTTGAGATGGGAATTTTCAGAGGGCAGAGGATCGGGGCAGTAGGTCCCAAAGCCACGCCTTCATTGCCCTGAAGCAGGGAGAAGGAAAGCATGTCTGGCCTCCTTCACCTTCTGCAGTGGGAGACTCTGCCTTGATCCCATTAAAATTTATAGGGCGCCTGGGTGGCTCAGTGGGTTAAAGCCTCTGCTTTCGGCTCAGGTCATGATCTCAGGGTCCTGGGATCGAGGCCGGCATCGGGCTCCCTGCTCGGCAGGGAGCCTGCTTCCCCCTCTCTCTGCCTGCCTGCCTCTCTGCCTCCTTATGATCTCTCTCCCTCTGTGAAATAAATAAATAAAATCTTTAAAAAAAAATAATAAAATTTATATAGTGAGGGAGTCCTCCAGAATAAGAAGGTGATTTGGGGTGCTTGAGTGGCTCAGTCAGTTAAGTGTCTGACTCATGATCTCAGCTCAGGTCTTGATCTCAGGGTGGTGAGTTCAAACCCTGAGTTGGGCTCCACACTGGGCATGGAGCCTACTTTAAAAAAAAAGAAGGAGGAGGAGGAGGAGAAGAAGAAGGAGAAGGTGGTCTGGCTCCATTGCAAGCAAGGTGCATTGAATGCTCTTACACACTTCTATGTACATTTACTATTTCTACAATAGGATAAATTCTTTGAAGAAAAAATACCAGTCCAAGAATGAGACTATTTAGTGTTTTAAGAAATACTGCCAAGGTTGTTTTAAAGATTCTAAAATTTTTAAGTAATCTCTAAACCCAACATGGGGCTCAAACTCACAACCCCGAGATCAAGAGTCACAGGCTCCACCGACTGAGCCAGTCAGGCGCCCAAATATTACCAAGTCTTGATTAAGAAGCTGCTCACTAATTTATGCCCCCATCATTAATGCATGAACTGCCCTTCCCGCCACTGCTTCCCGCCAGCACACTTCATCCTTGCACATGTGATATAAGCCCTTCAAGGGCACAGAAGCATTGGAAAAGGAAACACTCATCAAACACCTCCAGACTCTAAAAGGAATGCTGAGGCAAAACCTAGGTGAGGGATCATTCTATTTCCAGTTATATCTGAATGGGAACATGATGATAAGATTTGTGGGTAAACAGGTGAAACTGTAGCTCATAGCTTTTATCCCAAGTGTCATTACTCTCACAAATAGGAAGATGCATTTGGCCACTTACGGTGCATTTCACAAATCCTGTGAGGTACACGTTGTTAACCTCGGTTTAAAGGTAAGGAAACGGATTTGTCCAGGGACAAAGCTAGGAATACTAGCGTCTGGATTCCTGCCCAGAGCTCACGGGTTCAAATTCTGTGGGTCCCCCCCCACACACACAAGGACATGATTAAATCCATTTCCTTATTCGGCCTGTCTAGAATTCCCTTTCTTCTTACTACCCGCCCCCCAGCCTACTTTATTTGTTCCAGGTAACCTGCCCTTTTGCTCCTTGGTCATTGCACTCTGAACTAATGAGTTTAATACAAACACTGAGACCAATGCATGTACTGATTTTGGAAGCATGTCACTAGACCAGGCCCGATATCTATGTAAAAGTCAGGCCAGCTGGTCCCCTCCCCGTGAGAAGAAGTGATGGTGATTATATTCATGATCACTAACATTTAATGCAGCCGGTCGGCTTCTGTGCCAGACACTTCATGTTCCCTGTGTCGTCTCATCTACCCTTAGCTGTCAGATGGGCGTTCTGGACCCTGCTTGGGTTTGGGGTGCCTAGGGGTCGGTCCCCTTTCTCAATGCCAGCACCCCAGTTTCATTTGGGGGCACTCCTTTCCCCCTTTGAACACAGTGGCCGCATTGTCAGGGTGACACCCCAGCCCCGCCTGGCCAAGAAGTGGGCATAGGAGCCAAGTGAGGCCCGCCAGACTCTCTGGAACTGGGAGACGGACAGTATTTTTGAGAAGAAACACCGGCACTCGCTCATTCCTCAGCAGGACTGTGATCCTCTAGGGTGTCTGTCTCGGAGCCTCCCTCCCTAACCTGAGCTCCTGAGAACCTTTCCATTCAGTTCCTTTTTCCCTTTAGTTAGCGACATTTGGTGTCTACTGCTACAATTCAGTAGTCCTGACTGATTGGCAGGTAGTCATGTCCTGTTTCACAGATGAAGAAAATGATCAAATACCTTGCCTGGCGGGAATGGTGCTAAAGTGGGTAATCTGACTGAAGGCCTGAGTTCCTAACCCTCAGGCTAGACTTCCTAGTCACCTGGCCAGGAGCCACGTTTAGAAGTCTGCGGTTCCTTGTCCGAAAAACGTAGTTGCCCCTCATCAAGGGAGCTGGTTCGGGGTCTGCTTATGCACAATAATCCCAGCAGCTGAGGCTGCAGCCACATGGACTGGGCCTGGTTCCTATCAGCCATGCTAACAGATCCTCAGTGTCCTGTGTTCACAGAGCAGGTTCTGGAAGATTCATTATAACTCCAGTAATGCTAACAAAGGTAAAGGGTGGGGGTATGTGGGGTGTCTGGGATATGGACACTGCAGGGAGTGAACTGACAGCCAGCATCGCAGCTAGGACCCGCATCCAGGCCTCCTCAGACTCACCCCACCCACAGATCTGCAGGCCTTCTCTCCAGCCTGATGATGTTAACTCACATCATTTTTGACACACACTTCATTTCTGGCTGTCCACTCCCCTCCTTCCAATCCCTTTCACGATTTTCCATAGGCCAAAATAAAGAAATCATCCACTGTAGTTCCCTGACTTATTTTTCCTGGACTAGGAGAAAGCCAAAGCTGAAGGACTTTGGAAGCTTTTCCCACCCTTGGAGATGGATCCTGAGAAAAAAGTATGGAGCAGGCCTGACCAATGTTGAGTGTGCACATTTGTGTGAACTCCTGGGCATCGCGTATGCTCCCGAGTTTCCTCCTTTACAATTTTCCCTAGCGTGCAAGGATATTCTAGTCCTCTGCAAGAACGCCAGGCCCCCTCCAGCATCGCGGGCTTCCCTCTGGTTTCACAGGCTGTAGGAACACTGATCCTAACTCACCCCGCTCAGGAGGGAGCATGGCTTCCAGCAGCTGGTTGGAGCCAGAGCAAGAAAGCCGCTCAGGATGGGAGACTTCCAGAAAAGATGGGAGCCATGTGAAGATTGGGCCTGGCTGGCTTCTGTGAGTCTTCACCTCCCCAGTTCCAGTCGGTTTTCTTTCAACAAAGGAGGTTCATGGCTGGGCTTCGGGAAGAACCTTCATAAAGGTGTCAGAGGACATGACTTGGAAGGAGCTCTGGCTCATGCTTCCGGGGGATTTGAAATTTTGAACATGGACAAGGGAGTCACTGTAATGCCTTCTCTCCTTTTTAGTTCTTTAACTGTTCCGCTCCAGATTCACAAACATGGAGCTCCGGGTGCAATACGGCCCTAGGAGCAAAAGGCCCAATGGGTGATTCTGTGGCCAGAGGAGGAGGCCGGCTCCCATTCTGCTAGAACCCAGCCCCAGGCACCTCACGCCATCCACCTGAGCTCCTCCTCATCAGGCCTGACCCCCGGGACCCCTCCAGGCTCTGCTGGGCAGGGAGCTGGGAGGGGCCCTGACCAGCTCTAGGTGGATGTGCTCAGTTGTCACCAACGTGAGTCTTCCATCTGAGAGGAGGAGAGCATCTAGAACACAGTCACCAGGGATGGATCTCAGGCCTTCAGCCTGACATCCATTTTTCAGGGCCACTTCCGTGGGTCTGTGCAGATAAGCATCTCTCTCTCTCTCTCTCTCTGCGCTGTTGTTGCCTGGGAAACAGGATGCAGAGGAGATTCTGTCTCCATGCTCCCAACAGAGACAGCAAAGCCCAGGAGAAACAGATGTCCTACGTGGGTCACCAGATGCATCACACATGTGACATGCTGGGAATCTCTCCTTCACTCCCCCACCATCTTTGGTGTGCCCTAGGCATCTCCACTGGGAGGGCAGAGGGTCACCTGTCAGTGCCTTCTCCCTCCTGTGAGATCAGGCGTGATCATCCCGCCCTCCATCACACCTTCACTCTGAGGGCTCTGTGGACCTCGCCTCCGTAGGAGGTATGGATTACCACCCCCATTGGACAGAGGAGGAAACTAGGACCAAGAAGTGACTTGAGTTACTTGCCTAAGGTACTAGCCCCGTGCCCACACACAGGGAACCGAGAGTGCAGGGCTAGCCCGATTCTGAAGCCTATGCCTGTGACGTTGTCTGTGGGAACAGCAGAATGGCTGCCAGTGACAACACAGCAGTTGTCAGCCTCCCATCTCTAAATTATATTTTCAACTCTACATGGTGATTAAAAAAAATTACTCTTATGATGTTGGATTCATTCCTCACTGAGACAAAAACCAATAGCTCTCATTTCTAGTCTGATTATGTGAGGTCTTCGTGAGCTCGCTCTGCTTGCTGGCTGCTGCTTTCCTGCGCTGGACTGCATCTGTGAAGAGGGCTGATGGCTCCGGTGGCAGAGGAGAGGGTCTGCCTCTCTCCTTCCCTCTCCCTCCTGGATCCTTGCTGCCAGCTTGGTGTGTTTAGGGGAAAAACAGACCCATCGGCCCCGAGCCACTGGCAGCTGTCACGTTCCCATGGAAACTCCGGGGCTGGAAACCATCCAGGCCGTGACAGTGTGTGGGCTGGAGGAAGCCCTGGGTTAGCATCCCACGAGCTGCTCACCTCTGTGTGTGGCTCTGGGCAGCCCTTATTCAAGCTCAGGACACAAAACCTCCAAGAATATGAGGACATTTGGAGGGCCACATGGTCTGCATTTGATTTCCGGGCATGAGTATCAACCACGAGGCAAATTTCAGACAGGTATTTTTATACTTTTTCCCCCTCTTCTGAACGTAGAAGATAAGCCAAGAATCTGTAGGATGAGGAGTGAACGCAAGACAAGCAGGCTGTGGGACATGCACTGCAAACTTTCTCTTCTAGATCCCAGTAGACAGTTGACCTCCAGGCTTGGAGCCCCTCCCACAGGGGCTCGTTCTCTCTGCTGACAGCATTCACACTTTTATTTTCAGTGTTTCCAAAGGATCACTATACTGTTAGAGTCACATCTCACCAAGGAGTTTCAGTTCAAGGTAGAGTCATTCATTTAATACTGTAAATCAGTGATTTAGTTTCCATCTTCAACAGGCTCCTTCCTGCCCTCCCTTCCCCATCAACCATGACGCAGTTAGAAGGTGGAGTAAAGGGCAGGAATATTGCTAGCCAGTGACCTGAACTGTTGCAAGGGATAAACACATCCGGAAACAGGCAGACAGACTGCTCAGTGGGAATCTTCTGGGTGTTTCAGTGGCCCTGGTGAAGTCCTGTTTGAGCAGGTGGGCATATGCGCTCAAGGAGAACATGGTCTGAGCCCCTGGCCAAGGCTTCGAGATCACCCAGGTCAGACTGGATCCAGCAGCAACCACCAAGGCATGCAGCTGACTGAGTCATCACAGAGAGTCCGGTGGTGGGGAAAGCCCACTGAGTGCTTCTCCTTGTGTCTGTTCTGACCCAGAGCCACCCATCTGTTTTGCCCTTGGACCTCAAATCCTAACCGTTTTCTGAGAGCACTTAGCGGGTGAACCAAGATGATGTTCTTGCCAAGAATCTGTGTCCCTGTCTTTGCTTTGCATCTGTTACTTTGGTGAAGTTTGAAATTCAGAGCAGAATGAGTGTCCCTCTGTCAGGTTGATCAGAAGGAAAAGGCCAGCCTCTATGGCATGAGGGGACCAAGTTCCAAGGTCCAAAAGGTCATGGGGCTGCTGAGGACCACTTTTGCTACTAGCTCATCTTCAAACATCAGAGAGAACCCACATTGGTGGCTTTTGTCCCTGGGGTTCTAGTGTCTAGCCCTATACCACCCTCCTCCTCAACATGTCCACAGAAAGCTTTATGTTTTGATCCCCTCAAAGGCTGGAAGCCCATGCAAAAGAGAGCTATTGCTGGGAATGGTAATTCAAATCGGTGGCGTCGATTTCACAAAAATGAAGCCAACCTTTGAGATCAATCGTCTCACAAGTATCTCTGTACCAAGAACAAAGGTAGCCCAATGTACTTGGATTACTGAGTGAAGCTTCGATGATTCACACCTGTTTGAACTGAGACTGCCTAGTTCTTATTTCTTTAAAAAGAAGTGTTCCTCACAATTCAACACAAAAAAACCCCACAAATAATCCAATTAAAAATGGCCAGAAGACCTGAACTGACACTTCTCCAAAGAAGACATCCAGATGGCCAACAGACACATGAAAAGATGCTCATCACTCATCATCAGGGAAATGCAAATCAAAACCACAATGAGATATCACCTCAGACCCGTAAGAAGGGCTAAAGTCAACAACACAAGAAACAACGGGTGTTGATGAGGCTGTGGAGAAAGGGGAACCCTCATGCACTGTTGGTGGGAAGGCAAACTGGTGCAGCTACTCTGGAAAACAGTATGGAGGTTCTTCAAAAAATTAAAAATAAGGGCGCCTGGGTGGCTCAGTGGGTTAAAGCCTCTGCCTTCTGCTCAGGTCATGATCCCAGGGTCCTGGGATCGAGGCCCACATCAGGCTCTCTGCTCAGCGGGGAGCCTGCTTCCTCCTCTCTCCTCTCTGCCTGCCTCTCTGCCTACTTGTAATCTCTCTCTCTCTGTGTCAAATGAATAAAAAAAAAAAAAATTAAAAATAGAACTACCCTATGACCCAGTAATTGCATTACTGGTATTTACCCAAAGAATACAAAAGCACCAATTCTAAAGGATACACTCACCCCCATGTTTATTGCAGTACTATTTATAATAGCCAAGATATGGAAGCAACTGTGCATCGATAGATGAATGGATTCAGAAGATGCAGTATATACGTACAATGGAATATTATCCAGCCATTAAAAAAGAATGAAATCTTGCCATTTGCAATGACATGAATGGAGTTAGAGTGAAATAAGTCAAAGAAAGACAAATATCATATGATTTCACTCATATGTGGAATTTAATAAACAAAACAAATGAACAAAGAGAAAAAAAAGAGAAGCAAACCAAGAAACAGACTCGAAAATGTAGAGAATACACTGATGGTTACCGGGCAGGGGGGTCGGGGGGAGGCAGATGGGTGAACTAGGTGATGGGGATTAAAGAGTACACTTTCAAGGGGTGTCTGGTTGGCTCAGCCGGTAGAGCATGAGACTCAATTTCGAGGTCATGAGTTCAAGCCCCACATTAAACATGGAGCCCACTTTAAAAAAAAGTACACGTCTCAGGATGAGCACTGAGTAATGTATGGAAGTGTTGAATCACTATATTGTACACCTGAAACTAATGTAACACTCTGTGTTAACTACACTGGAATTAAAATTAGAAACTTAATAAAATTTAAAAACAAAAGAAAGTGCTCCTCTCTAAGGGTTCAGCCTTATGGTACTTCAGCCCCATCCTGTGCTGAAACTCAGACCAGCCTTCCTGGGAGCTGTTTGACCATCCAAGTCAGAAGTCTTCAGAAGGTACACAGCATCAACGTGTCAGTTCACTCGTGGGACTTGGTCAGATGGGAGTAAATAGGGTCAACAAAAGGTTGATACTAGGCGGTTCACGGCAAAACTGTAACAGTGAAATGTTGGGAACAACTTAAAAGGATAACCTATAAGGAGCCTGGTCAGATAAATCCAGGAATGAGCTATAGTGAAGTTCCAAAATGATACTGGAGAGATCTATTTCTTTTATTTATTTATTTAGTTAGTTAGTTAGTTATTAAGATTTTATTTATTTGACAGAGCGAGAGCAAGCTAGATAGCACAAGCAGGGGGAGCAGCAGGCAGAGGGAGAAGCAGGCTCCCGCCAAACAGGGAGCCTGATGCAGGGGTTGATCCCAGGACCCTGGGATCATGACCTGAGCTGAAGGCAGACGCCTAACAACTGAGCCACCCAGGCACCCTGAAAAATCTATTTCTTAACGTAGATGTTCACCGTATACTCTTTTCTTTAGACTTTATTTATTTATTTATCTATTTATTTATTTGAGGGGGAGAGTAGGAGCAGAGGCAGAAGAGAGAGGATCTCCCGCTGACTCCCATGTCACGACCCTGAGATCATGACCTGAGCTGAAAGCAAGAGTTGGACACTCAAACGACTGAGCCACCCAGGAGTCCCTGTTCTCCTTAAAAAAAAAAAAATAATAAAATTATTTATTTATTTATTCATTTAAGCGATCTCTACACCCACAGTGGGGCCGGAACCCACCTCCCCAAGATCGAGAGTCACAGGCTCTCTTCCCACTGAACCAGCCAGACACCCCTAGGTTCTCCCTTTTTTAAATCTGAAAATGTATACCTTTTCTGCCATGAGATACATTATTTGTTTAACTGTTTTTAGTTTTTATAAAATGGAAAAAAATAAAAGAATCCCTTATAACCTTATCTGATTGCTTGTGAGTTTCAAAGACTCTAGAATCCCCACTGCAACAGCCATTGCCCACCAGGGGGCTCCAGCACCTTGCTCCAGCCTGGTTTCCAGGCGAGGCTGCAAAGCTGGGCCGCCTGCAAGAAGCCCACACTCACTACTTCATTTCCAGAAGTTCTGGGCCAGTGGCCAGCTCAGCTCTCTGCCTGGCAGCCAGGCCGCCCAGAGGGGGCTGAATCATGGGAGGAAAGTGATTTCTGGAAGTAATTTGTGTGGCCACCATGGTGACTAGCTCCGCAGTGCACGTCTGTGTCTGGATCTTCTCCCTGGAAATCGCCTGTGGCTACAGGGCTGACAGGCTCCTGCTTTGCTCCCTTCCCTGGCCTGTCTTCTCCCGTGTGTGCTCCCACCCACCTCCTTTGTGGGGTACCAGCGTCGCCCCTCTGTCTGTGTCTCCTGTGTCCAAGGGTGAAGTCCCATGGGGCCTTCGGGAAGCCCCTGGCAGACATCCGTCGCCGTGGAGGTGGAGCAGTCCTGGCTGCCAGTGCAGAAAGCTGCCCACCTCGTGGACGTGGCAGGAAATGAGATGGGAAGCCAAAGGGCCCGACGGGTGACAGGCTGTGAGGCCGAGGTGAGAGAATGCAGCCTGGACAGCTACAGACACTGACACTTCCTCCCCCACGCAGCAAATCATGGAGAAAGAGCTTGGCTCCTTGACATTAGTAACTGCTTTACTTCTGCTAGGATGTACTTGGGCAGCTTTTCAAAAATGGAAAAGGCACAATAAAAGAGTTCTGAATTTTCTGTCTGTTGGCCTGGTGAACGCCTGTCTAAAGCAGCGGGGCGAGGGGCCACGCAGCTCTCTGGCCTTAGCTATGCCCCTGGGGTGCGGGTATCAGGCAAACCGAGGAAGCAAAGGAACTAACCAAAAGAGAAGATTTATTTTCAAGTGTGACATGACTCTTTCAGTGGCTCTTTCTGAGTACCCCTCATGGGCAGGCATGATGCCTACAGTGACCCCTGTCTTCTCCAACTCTTCATGGGGCAGCCTCTACCCCTCAGCTGAGAATCTCAATAATGGGAGGGCAACCCAAGTTCAAGGTCCTGGTTCACGGGCACTCTAATGCCAGATACAGGGGAGGCACGCAGGGGCCTCCCTTGAATGCCTGACCCAGGGCAGATCCTTGCAGCTCGATTCCCCAGAGTCCTAGCTGGCCTTGGTCCCTTGTCACGTTGGAGACAGGGCTGGCTGTGACCCCGAGTGGAGTACAAGCCGCTCCTCATTCTGTGCTGTGGGCGCTGGTGATGTTCCCCATCATCTGGGAAGATGTCCATGTTCCCACGCTCCTGTCCTTGGCCCGGCACTTACTCACACAGCATCCTCCATGCAGAGTCCTCCACACCGTCTCACTAGGTGCCGGGCACAGCCCAGGCACCAGACAGGGACGGCTTACGGAGCTTGTGGTCCAGCCAGACCTCGGGTCTCTGTTCTGAGCTGCTGTTTCCACTCCTCCTTGTGAAGCTGATGGTTCTTCCAAGCAGTCTGCTCTCAGGTGTGCCTTTCTAAGCAGGTCTCCTCCTCATCCTTGCAGGCTGCGGCTTTAAATATTGCCATGATGACAACGGTGGCCCTGTCCACGGCCTCCCAGGCGACCGATGGTGTTATTCTGGTGAGCACTGACTGTGGACTGATGGCTCGTTCGAACTTTCCTTGCCTCCAGCTTCCCAGCCTCCTGTAAACTCCAGCAGCTGCCTGTTGTTGCCCAACTACCACGGTGTGATTTTCTGTTTCCTCCTCGAATCAACCCTATAAGGCAGCCCCGTTCCTACCCCATTTTGAATATGAGGAAACAGGGTCCCAGAAAAGTGAAGTGACTTGTTTAAATTCACTCAGCCTGCAATATCTGATCTTAGAGTTTTAGGAAATCTAGGTCCTTAATACACTAGAGCGTGGCCTCCTAACCATTCAGTCATGCCTCCTTCCCAATCTTAACCTAGAGATCTCCTGGTGACAGAAGTCACCTAGCAGGGTGCCTGGGTGGCTCAGTGGGTTAAAGCTTCTGCCTTCGGCTCAAGTCATGATCTCAGCGTCCTGGGATCGAGGCCCGCATCAGGCTCTCTGCTCAGCAGGGAGCCTGCTTCCTCTTCTCTCTCTATCTGCCTCTCTGCCTACTTGTGATCTCTCTCTGTGTGTCAAATAAATAAATAAAATCTTAAAAAAAAAAAAAAGAGAAGAAGAAGTCACCTAGCAGAGCGGACTGCAGGCACGGGTCCACCTGAAGTCTTCCAGAACTTTCATTTTCACACAGCTCTCCAGGGGCATCCCCGGGAAGAGAGCTGTTCTGAGCCATTCTGAGCCGGGCACCTGTTCCTGAGGCCCGTGGGGCTAGGGGCTTACCCAGGGCTTCCTCCCTTCCCATCTTGTGTCTTCCAGGCCTTCGGAGCAACAGGGCTGAGCACCGACTACCTTGCAGCTCTGTTCTTTGCCTGGGCCCCCGCCTGGACTTTGCCAGCAGCCCTGACAAGGTGCGCTGGGCAGCAGTGGCTGAGACGGAGCTGGAGGACGGAGCTGGAAGTGACAGCTGGAATGTCCCTGCTGGGCATGCAGTGTCCCAAATGGGAAGCGATGTGCTCTGAAGGGGGTGGGATGCATCATTCTTGCACCCTGCCTGGCAGCTCTATCTTGGGACGGTCATTGCGAATTCAACCTCCTTGTGTCCGTCCCCACAGAAGGCGTTTCTGTGAGTTTGCTGTTTCAGGCAAGGAGGAAGAGGGTGCGCTGAGAGCTGAATGGGTTACGTACAGAACCTGGAAAGCTGGTCTCCAGTCTGGGCAGTCCGTGCCTCCTTCCTCTCTGGCTGTGGGCTGTAAAGGCTGTGGCAATCTGGACGCATATTAGGAGCCCTGTGCTTGCTCCCAAACCGCGGATTTCCTACTCCTTCGGGCACTCCCCAGCCAGCAGAGGGACAGCTACAACTGGCCACAGCCTAAGGACCCAGGGCCAGAGCGCTCCTGGGAAAATGAAATGAACCCAAATTGTTACCGAGAACGGGAGAGGCTTGGGTGTCTTGTGAAAGGGCTCACCAGAGAGTCGCGCCCCAGCAGTCCGGGGAGGCAAGCCCTCCTCGTCTATACCGCTGGCTGCTCTGGAAAGATCAAATTCGATTCAGATCCCCAAACGAGTAGCTATTACAACACCAGCCACCCTGACAAACAGTCTTTTGCAAACTCTGGCAGGGTCTGAATACAGCCCCAGTTCTTGCCTCTGGCTACAGGAGGGTGAAGGGGGTTTAAAAAAAAGGATGTGCCTGGGCTGGTGGCTTGCCATATCATGTGGCCCTCAGACCAGCTCTCGTGGCCTCTGAGGCTAACCTGGCTCGGTAAGTAGAGCAGCTGCAGGGATGAAAATAGAAACTTCGGGGCGCCTGAGTGGCTCAGTCATTAAGCGTCTGCCTTCAGCTCAGGTCATGATCCCAGGTTCCTGAGATGGAGCCCTGCATTAGGCTCTGTGCTTCACGGGAAGCCTGCTTCTCCCTCTCCCACTCCCCCTGCTCGTGCTCCCTCTCTCGCTGTGTCTCTCTCTGTCAAATAAATAAATAAAATCTTTGAAAAGAAAAAGAAAGAAAAGAAAAAGAAAACAGAAGCTGTGATCCTCAGCTGCAAAGCTCTGGGCCCTCGAGTGCTGCACAAAGAACAAGTCACAGAAATCTTTGGGATGCGACCTCCAGCAAGCCCCTCACTCAGCATCTCCAACCTGTTAAAAATCCTACTCCTCAACGTCCGCTGGGCCTGGCACAGTCTAGGCATTGGGGAGTGTTCAGATAAACAAAACAGGAGCTCACATCTCCTAGGGGATGGAGCTGAGTAGCCCCAGACAGTGGTGGGTGCCATGGCAGGCACAGCTGGGCGGGTGGAGGGTTGGGCGCTTGGGAGCTTAGGGGACTCTTTCCAGAAGACGCCTTTGAACCATTGCATGACAAGAACAGGCAAGGGTGCTCCAGAAGGCCCTGGCAAGCAACCCAGTAGGTTTGGGGTGAAGAGCAGAGACAGTAGAGATGCCAGGTCAGGCAGGGCCTCAGGGCCCTTGGTCAGGAATTGATGCTGATTCTAAATGTAACAGGGGCTGCCTGGGTGGCTCCATCGGTTAAGTGTCTGCCTTCTGCTCAGGTCATGATCCTAGGGTCCTAGGATTGAGCCTGGCGTTGGGCTCCCCACTCAGCATTGGGCTCCCTGCTCAGCAGGGAGCCTGCTTCTCCCTCTCCCTCTGCTGCTCCCCCTGCTTGTGCACTCGAGCTCTCTCTCTCTGTGTGTCAAATAAATAAATAAAATCTTAAAAAAATAATAAACGTAACAAAGTGGTGAGTTTAGAAAGTGGTGTGATATGACCTGAGTTTTAAAAAGATCTTTCTGTTCTCCAAAGTTCACCAGGATGAAGAAGGAATAACAGAAGATTACATTGCACACAGCTCTAAAAGAGCCACCTGTGAAATTTTAAAAAACCAGAGAGAGAGAAAGAGAAAGAAAAGGAAGTAGGGGCAGGCCCTTAAGAAGATACAAAGCAAAGGATCCAGGGGATATAGGAAGTCTAATCTGGTCCTAATCTGGTGTTCTTTCCACCTCCAACAAACAGTTGCTGTGATAAGCCAAATGTGGTAACAAACAGGATGATCCTGCCAGCATTGTGTTTCTCGGGAATGCAAGTCCATTGTGGTTGCGGGTGCACGTTTGGACGTGAACAAACTTGGTATGGTAATGATGTTGCCTGACCAGTTTTATTTGTGAAACACTAAACATCTTGCCACCATCCTTACGTGGCTGGACCTGTCTTCTTCCTAGCCATGGGGAAGGGAACAACGTGAGATCGCAACATGCTAACGATTTTTCCTTGTCAGAGCACTATTCTATCCCAAAGCAACCGAACACACATTCCTCCGTTCCTCTCTTGACAAGCATTGGGGGCTGGATTTCTGTAGGGCTGAACCCTCTCCAGTGATTCTGTGACAGTCAAAAGTCCACAGAGTGCCATCAGAAGTGAGGACTCTGGGTGTGCATCAGAGCACACGGATGGAGGCATCTCAGATTCCAGCAACCTGGGGTCCAAATCTGCGATGGTCTGTCTGTTGGACAAGTACTCGGGGAACAGTTTGTCATAACCAAGATATCTGAGTAGAGGAATGGCTTCTGCGAATTCTATCTCAAATCAGCACTAGATAAATAACACAGGGTAAAGAGAAAGGCAGACGCTAATTACAATGGGAAGGACAGACATTAATTATGTATGTAGTACTGCAGTAGGGAAGAGGGTGCAGGATAAACTGACCTCGACCTCCATTTTTAGAGCAGAGCATTTTCTTTTTTTTTTTTTTTTTTTTAAGATTTTATTTATTTATTTGACAGAGAGAGAGAGAGAGAGATCACAAGTAGGCAGNAGATTTTATTTATTTATTTGAGACAGAGAGAGAGAGAGAGATCACAAGTAGGCAGAGAGGCAGGCAGAGAGAGAGGAGGAAGCAGGCTCCCTGCCGAGCAGAGAGCCCGATGTGGGCCTCGATCCCAGGACCCTGAGATCATGACCTGAGCCGAAGGCAGAGGCTTTAAACCGCTGAGCCACCCAGGCGCCCTAGAGCAGAGCATTTTCAAAGGAAGGAGGGGTGGTGGGGGGTTGTACAGGGAATTTCCTGCTGATCTACAAAAAAAGGAAAGTGGGGGCTGGTCCATGTGAAACCCACCTGGATTTGCTAACTGGCACTTGCTTATTGAAATTGGGTTCCGAGCCTCCCAGAGACTGTGAGTCAAGTGCCCTTTCATGGGGTGTTGGCTGGAACAGAATGCCTTTTTTTGGGTGCCTTGAATTGTCTTAGGCAGCACTTTCCTGGGGGCTGACGTCATTGTAGAGATGCAGCCTTGAGTTGCTAGAAACTATGTTGCTGTTTGTTCAAATCTTTTGATGCGGTTGTGTGGGGGTGGAGGATAGATTAATGAATCTTTTGTGCTGAGAGTCTGCAGTTTTTACAGGCCAAGTTTGAGGGCTACTCAAGAAGAAAGCTCAGAGAAGCTGAGCAGAGTTTGGTTAGAGAGAGAATCTTTGTCAGCTATGGATCTGGATTCAAATGGCCCTGGGTTTGAATCCTGCATCCATGATAGACTAGCTGGGTGATGTCGGAAAGCCACTTTTCATCTGGTAGAGTGGGTTTCCTCATCTGAGAAATGGGGAGAATAGCACTTCCCCTCTAAGGCTGTTTGGGGATTAGATGAGATGAGGCACCGCTTTTAAGAAGCCCGCAGTGCATGTGCGCGTTTTGTATGTGGCTTGGAGTCCCAAGGGGGCTAGGCCTGCAGGGGCTCCAGGGTCGAGTCCCAGCTGGGACCGGCTAAGACTGCAACATTTCTCAGACCTAACGTCCAAAGGTATCACCTAGGGATCTAGTTAAAATGCAGAGTGTAATTCAGCAAGTCTGACAATGCTGCTTGTTTGGGAACCCCATCTGGAGAAGCAAGGATGAGGCATGTGGCTAGACCCCCCTCACCTGACCCCTGGGAGGAAGGCTGCACCCTGTGGATGCAATAATAGCTACTGGGTATTTAGAACACACTAGGTCCAAGAACCATCTATATGTTATTTGAACCCTTACAATAATTGTCCACTACTTTTTCTCTGCCCATTTTAGAGGTAAGGATACTGAGGTTCAAAGAGGCTTGTTTAAGGTCAATGAATTTGAACCTAGGTTCAGGGACTACAGAGTTCTTTGCACTCAGAGGCATGGATTTTTATGATCTCTGTGGGGCTTCCTGAGAGGTGCTAGCTGCCTCACCTGGAAAAGGAGGAGGAGGAAAAGGAAGTCCCATCGAGTCAAGGGGAGCATGTCCTGCCATAAAGAAAGTATATGAATTTTTCCCAATGATTCTACATTCAAAGCTGGTAATCTTGGGAATACCTCTGCACCGCCTTTCAAGAGCAGCCAGCACGGAGTGGAGCGGACTGCTCTGTGAGCCTGGCTGCATGTGTGCTCTGGTGAGCTAGCATGAGCGTGTCACAGGTTTGTGCGTATATGCAAATCAGGAGGGCAGCCTGGGCCCAGGGCTGCACCACATTTCCTCCTGCTTCTGAGGCAGAATATTTTCTTGTTTGAACGTCCGATTCTTGATTTTGGCTCAGGTTACAATCTCAGGGTCATGGGATCAAGCCCCATGTCCGGCTCCGAGTTCAACAGGGAGTCTGCTTGGGCTTCTCTCTCCCTCTACCCCTTCCCCCCATCCCCCGCTCTGTACATACATAAATACATAAATAAAATCTTAAAAATAAATAAATAAATGTTGCTTTGAATTGCCCACCTCACATCTATTGTTGGGGAGGGGAGGAAGCGTCCATGAGATAGTCAGTGTCCCAGAATGGATGGATACTAACTAACCAAATATCTAAAATCTCACCATTCAGTGACTCCAAAGGACACTTCAGTTACCACCTGTTTTATTTTTTTATTTTTTTTATTTTTTAAAGATTTTATTTATTTATATGACACACAGAGAGAGATCACAAGTAGGCAGAGAGGCAGGCAGAGAGAGAGGAGGAAGCAGGCTTCCTGCTGAGCAGAGAGCCCGATGCGGGCCTCGATCCCAGGACCCTGAGATCATGACCTGAGCCGAAGGCAGAGGCTTTAACCCACTGAGCCACCCAGGTGCCCTGTTACCACCTGTTTTAGAGAGAGGGTGGAACTAGATTATTTTCAACATGGAAACACACAATTGGGCTCTAACCAGGAAATGTTTTGGAGTATTGCAAAGTTCAGAGTGTGTCTATATTCTCAGAGCAAGTGAAAGGACTCTTACTCAACTTGCTGCTTCTCCCAGTGATCTCAGCACAGGGGGAGGACACCACCAATTCACGTCCAAGAGCTCACATCTCTCCCTGCTGCTGCGTGCTAAAAAGAAATGTCATTGTGCTTGCTTCCTTCCTCCCCCTGCTTCACTCTTCTGCCATTTAAAGATACCTTGCTTTTGTCAGCTCAATTTCTGGCAATGAGGCCACAGACAAAGGGCAATGGAGAGCAAGAGAGAAAGATGGATCTAGAGAAAAAGAGAATTTTTTTTTTAATCAGAACAAAGACTTAAGAGCAAGAAAGCGAGTTGAAAGAAAGAAAAGACCAACACACCCTGTCAAGGAGAAATCTAGGTGGAGAGTTACGTTCTAGTTAATGCTCTGGACAGACTGAGCCACATGGAGCCACAAGTATATTAGGGTTTTAGCACATTCAGTTGACTTTGGTCTGCAATGCTTGGATGACTTGGAATTGAAGATTGTGTGAAAGCAGCTGACAAAGGCTAATGTGGTTATGGAAGACTTCCCCGGAGGATGGCATTTGGCCAGAATCTTGATAGGTAAGTTTTTTTTTTTTTTAAGATTTATTTATTTGACACAGAGAGACACAGCGAGAGAGGGAACAGAAGCAGGGGGAGTGGGAGAGGGAGAAGCAGGCTTCCCACCGAGCAGGGAGCCTGATGTGGGGCTCCATCCCAGGACCCTGGGATCATGACTTGAGCCAAAGGCAGACGCTTAATGACCGAGCCACCAGGGGCCCCAATAGGTAAGATTTCTTTAAGCAGAGGGGGCAGGACGGACATGGGGAAGACGGACCCCCTAAGTGAAGAGACCAGGGGAGGGAAAGCTGCTGCTGGGAGCTGGTGGACAAACTAAAATAAATAAATGAACCTGTGGACCAATGTGTGTGCTATACCGAGACACAGAACCACACGCGCTGGGAGGGATCCCAGCATGTCACTGCCCACTCCCTCGACATACATGAATGTCTGTACACTAACAAATTTCTCTTTCCTCTCCCCACAGCCAAATTTATGGCTTCCCCTTCTTGGCGAACTGCACAGGGTAGAAACATCAACACCATCTTTCATCTCTCCTTCACTTTGATTTCATACAGCAACCCACCAAGTCTACCTCGACCGGCTCCCTCCCAGCCTTCCCCATTGCTTTGAACGAGGCCCTCGTCATCTCTCGTGTCAGCTCCCTGCCACTGGCTTGTCTCCTCTCTAGAACCAATTTTCTATGTCATCTCCCTAGGATCCCTCAAAGCACATATGCAAACCTGTCACTTCGAGGCTTAAATATTCTCTTAGTTAAGAGAAATGGTAAAAATGATACTATAGGGGTGCCTGAGTAGCTCAGTCAGTTAAGCATCTGCCTTCGGTTCAGGTCATGATCCCAGGACTCTGGGATCCAGCCCCACATCGTGATCCTGGTTCTCCCTCTTCCTGACTTGTGCTCACTCTCTCTCTTTCTCTCTCTCAAATTAGTAAATGAATAAACAAAACCTTTAAAATAAAAAAAATGATACTACAAATGATAGTACAAGCATCATACTGGGTTATAAAGAGAGAGATCCAGGAAACAGAATATGGTTCAGAAATACTCAACTAGTTGGGGCGCCTGAGTGGCTCAGTGGGTTAAGCCTCTGCCTTCGGCTCAGGTCATGATCTCAGAGTCCTGGGATCGAGCCCCACATTGGGCTCTCTACTCAGCAGGAAGCCTGCTTCCCCCTCTCCCTCTGCCTGCCTCTCTGCCTACTTATGATCTCTCTCTCTCTCTCTCTGTCAAATAAATAAATAAAATCTTAAAAAAAAAAGCAATATTCAACTAGTTAAGGGCACTTAGCATACTAAAAGATGGCTTTTCATATTGCTGGGGGGGAAAGATGAATTATTGAATAAGTAGTGTTAGGTATCCTGAGAAACATCTAAAAAAAAAAAAGAATTGGATCTCTAAATCTTTCCATCTACCAAAATTAATAAAAGAATCACATTTTTTAGTTTAAAATACAAGCAATAAAAGTACCAGAAAATAAATAGATAAACATCCAATAAATTGTGTTGGGAAAACTAGATAACCAGATGCAGAAGAATGAAATTGGACCCCCATCTTATATTGGTCACAAAAATTAACTTGAAATAGAATAAAGGCTTAAACATAAGACCTGGAGCCATAAAACTCCTAGAAAAAAATATAGGGAAAATCTGCTTGACATTGGCCTGGCAAAGATTATTTTGCATATAAATATACAAAGCTTCTGCCCTGTGAAAGAATCAAGAAAATGAAAGTGAATGGAATGTGAGAAAATATTTGCAAATTATATATCTAATGGGGGGTAATATCCAAAAGATATAAAGAACTTTCACAGCTCAATGGCAAAACAAAACAAAACAACAACAAAAAAATTCCTTATCCAGTTAAAAAAATGGACAGAGGAACTGAACAGACATTTTCCCAAAGAAGACACGCAGATGGCCATCAGGTACATGGAAAGATGTTCAACGTCACTCATCGTCAGGGACATGCAATTCGAAACCACAATAAAATACCATCTCACACTTGTTGGAATGGTTATCATCAAAAAGACAAGGGATAGTAAGCGTGGGTGGGTACACAGAGAAAAGGGAATCCATCAAAAAGACAAGAGACAGTGTGGGTAGGTACACAGAGAAAAGGGAATTCTTGTGCACTGTTGGTGGGAATGTAAATTGGTGCAGCTACTATGGAAAACAACATGAAGTTTCCTCAAAAAATTAAAAATAGAACTACCATGGGGCACATGGGTGACTCAATCAGTTAAGCGTCCAACTCTTGATTTTGGCCCAGGTCATGATCTCAGGGTTATGGGATGCAGCCCAGCATGGAGCTCCCAGCTCAGTGGGATTCTCTCTCTCTCTCCCTCTGCCCCTCCCTTCTGTGCACGCTCTCTCTCTAAAATATATAAATAAATCTAAAGAAAGAAAGGAAGGAGGAGGGAGGGAGGAAGGAAGATAAGAAGGGAAGAAAGGGAAAGAAGGAAGGGAGGGAAGGAGGAAGGAAGGGGGGAGGGAGAGAGGAAAGAAGGAAGGAAGGAAGAGAGGGAGAAAGAACTACCATATTGTCCAGGAATCCCACTTCTGAGTATATATCCAAAGGAAATGAAACAACCCAAGTGTCCAGCAGTTGATGACTGGATAAAGAAAGTGTATATAAATACAATGGAGTATGATTCAGCCATGAGAATGGAAGAGACCGTGCCATTTACAAAAACATGGATAAACCTTGAGGGCCTTATGCTAAGTGAAGTAAGTCAGACAGAAAGATAAATGCCATATGATCTTTATTATATCTGGAATCTAAAGAAGCCAAACTCACAGAAAGATGGTTACCTGGGCTAGGTGATGAAGGAAATGGCGCAATGTTGGTCAAAGGGTACAACATTCGAGTTATGAAATGAATAAGTTCTGCGGATCTGGAACAGCATGGTGACTACAATGACCAGCAGTGCATTTTATACTTACATACTTGAAAGTTGCTAGGAGAGTACATCTAAAATGTTCTACTACACACAAGAAGAAATGGTAATTATGTAAGATGATGGAGGAATCAGCTAATGCAATGGTGGCCATCATTTTGCAATACATAACGGGAGCCAGCTGTGAACTTACATAGTATTATATATCAATTCTATCTCCACAAAGTTGAAAAATAACAGAAAAAATATAGGAGACATTTATTTATTTTTAAAGATTTATTTATTTATTTGACAGAGAGAGAGACAGTGAGAGAGGGAACACAAGCAGGGGGAATGTGAGAGGGAGAAGCAGGCTTCCTGTGGAGCAGGGAGCCCAACGTGGCTTGAGCCCAGGGCTGAAGGCAGACACTTAAGGACTGAGCCATCCAGACACCCCAGGAGACATTTAAAAATAATCTGAGGCATGTCTGGGTGGCTCAGTCAATTAGTACATCTGACTTCGGCTCAGGTTACAATCCCGGGGTCCTGGTATGGAGCTCCACATCGGGCTCCCTGCGTGGCAGGGAGCCTGCTTCTCTCTCTCCCTCTGCCGCTCTGCCAGCTTGTGCTCTCTCTCCCTCTCAAATAAATAAATAAAACTTTAAAAAATATAAAGAAGAAAATAAAAAATAATCTGAGTGGAAGAGGCTTTCTAGGCATAACATAAAAGCCAGTGACATAAAACACTGGAGAGGGGAGCCTGGCTGGCTCAGTCAGAAGACCACGTGACTCTTGATCTTGGGTCATCGGTTCCAGCCCCATGATGGGTGCGGAGATTACTTAAATAAATAAATAAATTCCAGAAAAACAAACACTGGACAACCCCCGTCCCAAAACATCACCACCAACAACAAAAGAAACCCTTAAGACAAAAACAAAACCAAAAAAGGCATCAACTAAGTAAAAAGATCAGTGATGACTGGCAGAAAATATTTGCACCCTATATGAATGACCAAATGTTAATTGCATTGATATACATAAAACACCTACAAATCAACGTTAAAGAAACCAACAACAATCCAATGTAAAAATGAGCAAGGTACCTCAACAGTTTGTAGCAGAGGAAGAACACGACTTCATGTAGGCAAAGATGCTCAAGTTCACTCCTGAAAAGAGAAATGCAAATTAATGTGATAGTGAAATGCTATTTTTCACCTATCTGATTAATGAGGCCTAAAAAAACTTGATATATTGTATTGGTGAGGGTGTGAGGAAACTCCTGTATGACAGTGGGGCGTGGGGGGAACGCGTTGTATATTAATCAAACCTCTATGGAGGATGACAACAATATCTACAGTTAACCCATGAACAACACAGGGGTTAGGAGCACTAACCTCCCCCCACCACCATGCAGTCAAAAATCCACATGCAACTTTTTTTTTTTTAAAGATTTTATTTATTTATTGGACAGAGAGAGATCACAAGTAGGCAGAGAAGCAGGCAGAGAGAGAGGGAGAAGCAGGCTTCCAGCATAGCGGGGAGCCTGATGCAGGGCTCAATCCCAGGACCCTGGGATCATGACCTGAGCCAAAGGCAGAGGCTTAACGCACTGAGCCACCCAGGCGCCCCGCCCAAAACATGCAACTTTTGACTCCCCCAAAACGTAACTACTAATAGCCTATTGTTAACCAGAAGACTTATTGATCACATAAACAATACACATTTTGCATATGTATTATGTACTGCATTTGTACAATAAAGTAGGCTAGAGAAATGAAAATGTTAAGAAAATAAAGAAAAGAAAATTTATTTATAGGACTGTAAAAAAGTTGCGTGGAAATGGACTTGCATCATGACCTCAGGGTCCTGGGATCGAGCCACCATCAGGCTCCCTGCTCGGCAGGGAGCCTGCTTCCTCCTCTTTCTCTGCCTGCCTCTCTGCCTACTTGTGATCTCTCTCCCTCTCTGTGTCAAATAAATAAATAAAATCTTTAAAAAAAGAAGAAATGGACCTGCACAGTTCAAACCCATATTGTTCAAGACCCAACATATAATTAAAGTTGTAAATATCCTTTGATTTAGCAGCTCTGTTTCTATGAATTTCCCAAGTAAGTCAAGGATATCTACATTTTGGGGCGCCTGGGTGGCTCAGCGGGTTAAAGCCTCTGCCTTTGGCTCAGGTCATGATCTCAGGGTCCTGGGATCGAGCCCCACATCGGGCTCTCTGCTCAGCCAGGAGCCTGCTTCCTCCTCTCTCCTCTCTCTCTGCCTGCCTCTCTGCCTACTTGTGATCTCTCTCTCTCTGTCAAATAAATGAATAAAATCTTAAAAAAAAAGTATATCTACATTTTGGCATTGTTTATAATGACAAAAGGTAGGAAACAACCTAAAAGCCCATCCATAGGATATCCACTAAATAAAAATGGTACATGAATCCAAATGGAATCCTACATAACTGTTAAAGAGAATGGGGACACTTTTATTGGGTGCTGATGCAGAACCAACTCCTAACACATTATTAAGTTAACAAAGCAAGGGCGCCTGGGTGGCTCAGTGGGTTAAAGCCTCTGCCTTCGGCTCAGGTCATGATCTCAGGGTCCTGGGATCGAGGCCCGCATCAGGCTCTCTGCTCTGCAGGGAGCCTGCTTTCTCCTCTCTCTGCTTGCCTCTCTGCCTACTTGTAATCTCTCCGTCAAATAAATAAAATCTTTAAAAAAAACAAAAACAAAAACAAAGCAAGATGTCTTGGGAAGGGGAAGTGGGGGCTGAGAGCTGCATTCAGAAAAGGGGGAGGTTAACTTTTCAGTTTATCTCTGCAGCTGATCTCCAAACCTATTGCCCCTTCTTCCGGGGCACACAACTCATTTGCCAGACTCCCTTATATGGAGGAATGGCCAAGTGACTGAAGATCCGGTGAAACAGGCTCAGCCATAAAAACTTCCCCTGTGCCATCTTTTTCTTTTAAAGATTTTATTTATTTATTTGACACACAGAGAGAGAGATTACAAGTAGGCAGAGAGGCAGGCAGAGAGAGAGGAGGAAGCAGGCTCCCTGCTGAGCAGGGAGCCCAATGCGGGCCTCGATCCCAGGACCCTGAGATCATGACCTGAGCTGAAAGCAGAGGCTTTAACCCACTGAGCTACCCAGGCACCCCCCCACTGTGCCATCTTTAATGCTCTTTTCTCCTCTGGTTGTCTGAATGATGCTGAGCTCCACGGTAACTTTGGGAATCAGGTACTAACCTCAGAGTCATACAAGGAAAAGAGCTTGGGTCCCTGAGCTCCTGTCTGGAGGGGAACATCTGTGTGAGACACAGTGTGAGCAGGGACTTTATTGTATGTAGTCACTGGAACTTTGTGGCATATCTGTTGTAGCAGCTCTGTTAATTAATGGGTTATCCTTCTGATATCACATTAGCTCTTTAAGCCCACACACACACACACACACACACACACACACACACTACACATACCATACATACTATGTGAATCTCCTAAAAGGCCTCAGAACACCTTTGCCTGGTATTTAATACCTGGCATTAGTCAACCTCTTCAGCCTTAGCTCCAGCAGCTGGAGCCTCAGTAGTAACAACCCATACACTTGCTGCCTACATCTGGCCCTTCCCGCTGCTTCTCTGCCGGCAAAACACACCCGAGATCTTCCTGCCAGCTTTCTTCACCTCCTCTGGCCTTCTGCTGATACTCTCCGGTTGCTGGGCACATAGCTGACATGGGCTCTTCCAAGCGAACCTGCCCCGACTCCACCCTGTCTCCCCAGTGCCCAGCTACAGTGGGTTCCTGGAATCAAGCAGTTGGCAAGATCCTTGCCCCACACCTGCTCTCTTCAGTCCGTTCTCCACAGAATGGGACACCAGTGAGTTTAAGATGCAAATCAAGCAAGCTATCGTTCTGTGAACTCACCACTCTGTAAGATCATCCGAAGAAACTTCAGGTCTCACCTGTCACTTCCTGACCAAAGGACTTAAAGGCAGCCCTCTTTCCTCCATCCCTGTCTTCACCCTATTCGTTATCTTCACATTCCTTATCACTTTCCAAAATCACCTCGTGTTTCGTTTAAGGTTGGCCTCCCTCACCAGAGTGTAAGCCTGCCTAAGTCGGGGCCAGCGCTGCTCCGGGTCAGGCCTGTCCCCGTTAGGGTTCAGGTACACACTACGGGTTCGACGCACGCTGAATTCGCGAGGTCGGCTTATTGCGCACACCCGGGGCGCCACGCCGGGGACGGGAGCGGGGCACGAAAAGGGGCGGAGGGGAAGCAGCCCGGGCCGGAGGCCGGAAGAGGCGCCGCGGGGCAGCTCGGCCGCGGCCCCCGGGGGAGGTGGAGGGCACGCCCCCCGCGCCCCGCCCCGCGCCAGCCCATTGGCGGCCCCGCCAGGGGCGGGGAGAGGTCGCGGTCTCGGTGACCCCAGCCCCCAGCGCCCCCGCTGCGCGAGTCGGCCGCCGGCGCACCCGGTCCTGCGCGCTCGC
>LNAC01000056.1:33982-107636 GCA_002007465.1 Ailurus styani | reverse complement strand
GCACCCGGTCCTGCGCGCTCGCTCTCCCCGCAGCATGTTGCGCGTCGCTGCGCTCGCCGCCGCTGGCCTCGCGCCCCGCCTGGGCCGCCGTCTCCTGTCGGCCGCCGCCACCCAGGCGGTGCCGGCCCCCAACCAGCACCCTGAAGTCCTCTACAACCAGGTGAGGCTGCCGGCCCCGAGGCTTTGTTCTCTCGGGCAGAAGGAGCCCGCGGGGTGGGGAGGCCCGGGGTCTCTTTAGGCACCAGGGTACCTAGTTGGGGCTCGAGAGGTTTGCTGCGTTGGGGCTTTACGCACACCTTAGTCTTCCTTCTGGCGAGCATTCTGGCCCCTTCGCCGCCTCGGACCGCCCCCGTTGCATCCTTCGGCTGGGACTTGGGCGGCTCGTTTGTTCTCGCCCGGCCGCGGTCCGTGTTCCTGCGCCAACTCCTGGGGTTCCGTTCTCCGCCCCTCGGCCTCTTCGTCGCCGCGGTGTCTGCACAGGGCTTTCCCCATCACCCACCCAGACGACGTTTCCGTCAAAATCCGTCTTAGCGGGAGATTTTCTGTCCTTTCCCTGGACATTTCTTAGCCCTTCGTTCTTGCCCACGTCCAAGCAAGTCCAAAAGGAAAAACGAGAAAAGGAGGGGGCCTTCTCAGCTGAAGTTCACCCATTCGATAAGGAAAAGCCCAAGGCCCCTCGGCCCGAAGCGCCCACGTCCACTGCTGGGAATGGGGAAAGGGTGCGGGACCTTCGCTTTCGGGGTGCCATCCCCAAATGGTGTCCGCGCCCTCCCAGGAGCTGGTTTTCCAGCAAACCAAGAAGGGCTTTCCAGGATAACACCGATTCCCAGAGGCCGATTTCTTGCTCAGCCAGGGCTTTGGAATAGTCTTTTTGATCTTTGAGTTTGGGTAAAGTGCTGGAATTCACAGAGAAGGAAGTCGTTGTGAAAAGAGTTCGTTTTGTTTGTGCAACAAACTGCCCTTCTGTGAGCTTCAGATTTTTCTGTAAAGTGGGAAGTGGATGAGAGGGTGGTCAGTGCACCTGCTTCTCTGGTCCAGAGCTGGGCTGCAAATGGGCACACAGGTGGTGGGGAAAGGCACATCTGTGTGATTGTAAGGACTGTTGCAAATGGTCATTTGAGAGGGAATAAAAGCAAAAGATAAAATTCCCTTTGCATAACACAGACCCCAAAGGCAACAGCGATTGTTCTTTTGGTAGGCTGCTGAATAAGTTAATGCTTGGAAGACTTGGAACATCAGAAAGATCGCACAGAAATATCCTTAAGGGAAAGGTGTCAGCACCCCAAGCCTTTGCGGACACAGGATCTAATTAAGATCTTCCCCCTTTGTGGTCACATGGAGGTCAGGAAATGGCATCCAAACATACATGCACATGGGTTTTGTAGATAGCGTGAGTCCTGCTCTCCAGGCTTAGTCTGGGAAATGTAAGTTGGAGAGGAGTGCAGTCTCCCTGCAGCTTCTTTCTCCTTTATCACATTTTTTGAAATCCTAAAAATAAGTTGCTCAGTGTAAAAATACAGAGTACTATAAAACTTCCCCATCCCCCACAGCACTACCTCCAAGAACACTGTTAACAGGTAGGTCTGTGATCTTGCATTTTCTTTGTGTGCGTGTGAGCAAGCGTGCACCAGATTTTTTTTTTGCATAAATGAGATACTAGTACTTACTGTTCCGAAGCCCTTTCTCATTGAACAATGTATCTGAATTACCTTTCTCAGCACATTCATATCTTTTTTATTCTTTCCAAGGTTGCAATGCATCCCACCGTGTTGTAACTGGCTCTAAAAGTTCCTTGGGCTGTTTTCAGTGTTGCGTGGTTGCTAACCCTGCTGGCAAGCGTGCCAAAGCCTAATCTGAATATTTGGAGTCTCTGGGAGCCAGGGGCTTCAGGTACAAACAAGATCATATTCCTGGACATTTCCCAGGGTGTTACAGGGTCCTTGAAGTTCAATGAACTATTCTGGAGTTGAGCTTCCCAAAAAGGAGCTCTTCCAGTAGGCTTTGAAATTACTTCTGCAGGCTAGATTTCCTTGCCAAGGGCATTTGCAGGGGTGTGTGGGCTTTTGGGGAATGTTACACTTCAGGCTTGTTGGGTCTCAGATGGATGGGTGGGAGGGGTGCAGGCAACAGGTCTTCTCCTTCCTACCTGCTCTCAATCCAAAAGACGTTGAGGGGGGTGGTTTGGTCCACCTTCCTGGGGTCCTCTTGCCTCTACTTGTCTTGGGTGAGGCCACAGGGTAGGGTAAACTTACTGGCTGGGTTAGGAGGATTTCAGGACACGTTTTCTCCTTCCTCCACTCACAAGCAGGGACCTGTAGGGGGAGCTGATGATGGCCAAGCTTCTTGAAGATCAACATTTCTTAGCCTTGGCGATTTCAGGGACACACATCTGTCAACAAGCTGATTTTCATTTTTCATTCTGTTTTTCTTTCCTGACTTGGAGAGTAATCGAGATCTGGAAAAACAACTCAAAGGAAAACCCAAGGGACTGTGGCTTCAGCAAAGTAACCTCCCTGGATGGAGTGTGACAATTACTTTCATCTTCAACATCACCAGTTCATGCTGGTTGATAATAAATACCCCGAGTTAAGCCCTGCTGATTTTAAAAGGTCCTGAAGTTAAGCCCCACTAGTTTTCAAAGCCAGGCATTATGGGGACTTGTCTTCCAATGTGAGTCCGCAGTGCCTGGTGTGCCTAGTGTATGGTCTGATCTCTTATATTTGCTTCTCCACATTTGTGGTGTCCCTCTCTTTTGCGGTTAGTCTTGCCAGGGGTTTGGTTCCCGACTATGTCTGTCCCTCCTACCCTTCCTGTGTGGCCTCTGTCTGTGATGAACTGTGGAAGATCTGTTTTACCAGTCTTCAGGTTGTTTTCAGAGTTAGTTGCATAGATGTTATCTTGGAATGTCTGTGGGACACGGTGAGCTCAGGATATTCCCACTCTACTATCTTCCTGATTCCCCATGTTGGTTGATGATAATTATGAGAACCAAAATATTGTTAGATACCATATTGCCCTCTGGGACTCAGACTGCCTGCCACTCATTGGAGTTGACTTGGGCAGGTTCATTCATCCCACAGACATTTCCTGAGTACTCCCCTTTCCAATGAACAAAACAGACAGGAATCCCTGTCTGTGGGAGGTTTGTGGCCTGGATGGTGGAGACGGACAAGTAAGTGAAATGCATAGTATGGCCAAGGCAATCAGTGCTTCGAAGAACAAAAAGGCAGGGAAGAGGGGGACAGGGAGGGTGGTACAGTTAGTTAACTGTGTACCTCAGCTACCACATCTGTAAAATGGGGTAGAAATCCCATCTACATGCTAGGGTTGCTGTGAGGATAGAGTGAGGTCATCCTTATACAGCCCTTAGCAAGTACCTGGCTTGTGGCTGCGGGGGTGTCCGTGTTTATGCAGCCTTAAGAAAAAGCTGGGATAACAGTGATGCTGTTGAGCTTACGAGACAGTGGTGATACAACTCCATTACGTGGGTGCTGTTGTAGTTGTAATTTGTTTCCTTAAGGGGTGAGCTAGGTTCTGGTAAAGTTGAATGGGAGTTTGGGGTGAATTAAATTTGTGTCTCTATTCTTAGATTTTGACCACAGCACTCAGGAACTAAAAAGAGAACTGACAAAAAGGAAGTTAAGAAAGGATTTCTCTGTATAGAATTTTGTGGTTATAATATTAATACGTCCTCAGTACGAAAAGTCCAGCATTACAGAAATCTGTGAGGTGGAAACTCACTGGAAATATATGTAGGCATGCACAGATGTTCATAGCCTGGAGTTTACATTAGCAAAAACCTAGGAAGCCAGCTTGCCATCCATGGGGAAATAGAACAACGTGTTGCTATGGTCATAGGAAGGAATAATTCAATTCATGCAGTAGTTACAGGAATTAGCTGGAGCTATATGAATAACGGGTCTCAAAAACAGTGTGTCAAGGCAGGAAAGGGTCTGGCATTCTCCAGATATGAAACTAATTAAACTACCCAAACAGACTTTTACACTGAATGTGAGTAGACCTGTATATGCACATTGATGTGAGGGTTGGGGGGGCGGTGCTGCATAGAGAATCTGTTTGCAGATAGTGATTAAAGGGAACTTTGACTTTATTTAAATGTTTTACTTCATTAAGCCTAAGTAACCTGTAAGCAAATATAAAAAGCAAATGGAAAGTGACAGGCGTCTGATATCCCACACCTGCAAATAATCACTCCGAACAGGTAGTATATACAGAAGAGAAATTTGATTTTCCTTGGGAGATTCTTACATAATGAGCCAAAACTTATGTTGGGTTAAGTAGTAGTTTGAAGTGGCTTTGGGCTGAATGAATCAAGTAAAGTATCTCCACACTGACCATACTGGTTTTCTGTCTTGTGAAAGAGTTTTAAGATCCTCTATAGAAATAATAGATTCAGGTAACCCAGAGACTCAGAGGATTTCACCAGACCTCCCTTGGTACCTCTGCTTCTAATAATAATTATATTATATTACGTTGTTATGTTATGTTATATTACATTATATTATAAATGAACACAAATGCCTTTTATTATCTCCCGCCTCCCCACAAGCTGTGCATCTGTGGAAACACATAGAGTTACAAGTGACAGGGCTCTAAGGTTTGTGGTGTTGAAGTCAGGTGGAGAGGACAGATGTGTGTGCTCCGGACATGCATACAGATCCCCTGATCGAGTAATCATGATTACTGATCACTTAGGATCAGTCAGGCCCTGTGCTGGAGATGTGTAACTACATGTTTTCACCTTTTATCCCTCCAACATCTATATGAAGCAGGAATTGTAGCTGTTACAGATGAGGGGATCTGAGGCTCAGGGAGGGCACATTAACATTAAGTAGTAATAAGTATGAAACCAGGATTCAACTCTGACGTGCCCTTAGCCACATTCTGTGCTGCCTCATGACCAGGCCCTATGGTCAAAAAAAGATGTCAGGGTTTTTTTTCTAAAGATGTATTTGTTGGGACTGTTGGTTGGGTCAGTAGTTTAAGCATCTGCTTTCGGCTCAGGTTATGATCCTGGGGTCCTGGGTGGAGCCCCACATCAGAAGAGAGGGGCCTGCTTCTCCCTCTCCCTCCGCCTCCCGCTCTCCCTGCTTCTGTGCATGCGCGCTCGCTCGCTCTCTCTCTGTGTCTCTGACAAATAAATAAATATCTTTTTTAAAAAGATGTATTTATTTATTTGAGAGAGAGGGGTGGGAAGGAGCAGAGAGACTGTCCAAACAGACTCCCCACAGAGCATGGAGCCCAGCTCACAATCCTGAGATCATGACCTGAACTGAAGTCAAGAGTCGGATGCCCAACCGACTGAGCCACCCAGGTACCCTAAGGATGTAAATATTTAGGGGATTACTGAACTTAAACAATTGAAATCAGAAGGGAGAAGCCGTGTTTGTGTTCACATGTGTATTCGCAGCCCCTAGCACCGAGATCAGAAATACGATTGCTGTTCAGTAAATATTTATCGAAGGCATGAATCATTGCCACTTAGGAAACTATGTTTATAATTTTGTGTTCCAGTAGCAAGGAATGGGAACACGGTATTTCCACTGAGAAGGGGCTTTTTCTTTTCTTTTTTTAAAGACTTTATTTATTTACTTGACAGAGAGAGATTACAAGTCAGCAGAGAGAGAGGAGGAAGCAGGCTCCCCACTGAGCAGGGAGCCAGATGCGGCCTCTATCCCAGGACACTGAGATCATGACCTGAGCCGAAGGCAGAGGCTTTAACCCACTGAGCCACCCAAGCGCCCGAGAAGGGGCTTTTTCAAAGAATTTGGGAGTTAATGTGAGTAAGAATGTGACAACATTCTTAGCAGGGCTAAAATTATCCAAGGAAAGTGATTGCAGCAAGATAGAGATTGCCAATTCATAACCCCAGAGAACAACAGATTGAAAGCATGACTGTCTGGCGAACAGTCTGCAGTAGAATTCACCATCCCATAGTGAATGTGGTGAAAAAATCGGGGAATGCAGAATGAAAGGCCCTGGGAGCTGAGGAGAGGAGGCGAAGGCTCTGGTCAGGTGCCAGAATGTCACCAGCAAGCCTGGGGGAGGTGGCTGCCCTTGGCCTTATTACTGAACTAACCCTGAGGTTTCAGAAGCGTGAATATGTGTGGCCTTCAGTGTTTTTCTTGAACTTATCTCCTCGGAATCTTGTCATACAAAAGATAGCATCTATTTTCTATCAGACATAAGTTACCTAACTGCTGTTGAGAAAGCAAATGCCAGCAAGAGTCTCCCCAAGACAGAAAACTGCCCCATTTGCTCCCTCGTCCTTGGGGAAAGGAACATATTCTAGGGACCTAGATTTCCTAGGTAGCAGACCCCCATTCTTTCATGCATCAAAGCCTGAATTAAAACCTTCCAAAATGCATCCTGTCTGTTACATTGGAGCGACTGAACACCACTGAACCTGTTCTTGGAGACCTTGCACAGATGATGACTGTCCAGTGCCTTGGGGTAGGGGTGGCACTGGAATGTCGCTCTGTCCTTGCCTTGGTTAGGCCTCCTCCCTGGGGTCCCCAGCTTCTGGGCACCCACCACACCACCCAAGTTTCTGGAGGCCGCCCAAGGATCACATTATCCTCTAACTTAGCAGTTCCGATTTTTATACATTCATCGTCCCAAGTTCGCAAAGACACACGTCCAAGGCGGTTTGCTGCAGCCGCGCCGTCAGGAATAGTGAAATTCATCCTGAAAGTGCACGTGTGGGAAATGCTAACATAAACTGTGGTCTCTTCATACTGAGGACTGCTGTGTTGCTTAAAATAATGGGGTGATCTGCTTGTGGGATAATGTCCGAGAAAAACCGTTACTGAGAAAAGCAGGTAAAGAAATTAGAAAGTCAGTGATCCCTACTCAGAGCAGAAGCTCCACCTCTGTCCCGTTCCCTGTGTACCCCAGCACAGCTCCCCGTACACAGCAGGCGTGGGATCCAGAGTCCCCTTAGCCTGTCCCTCACCCTTACTCTGCAGCCATGGGGCCCTTTGGGTTCCGCCTCCGCTCCCCAAGTTCTTCCTTCGGGTCCCCTGTCAGGTGCCGTCTGAGTCCCTGGCCTGTTCCTCACTGTTGCCTGTTTGTTTCTGCTTCTCCCTTTGCTGGTCTGCTTATTGATTGCATTTCTCCTCCCCAGGACTTGAGCTCAGGGAGCCAAGACTTTGTTTTTTCACTCAGTGCTCAGCATGGACATGCCACTCTGTTAAAACTGATGGACTCCATGGATGAGTGAGTCCAACTTGTGGAAAACAAATGGAGACATGTTTATTAAAATACGGAGAAAATACAGCATGTCGATGGAAAAGCTCTAGGAATTTTGCCCGCAGTCCAGATTCAGAGCCTCAGCCCCTGATGTCGCTAGGACGTCTCTAGGATATCGCTCTGCATGTTGCTCAGCCTCTAGAAACTTGAACGAGGACATGTGAGCTGGGAGAACCCCCTCCCAGAGTGAACGACTTAAGCTGGTTTAGGAAATCAAGCTTTGGGTTTCGGGCCAGGAGGTTACGAAGCATTTGGCTTGGTATCAGCCCTTGTGTTTACTTAAGTGAATGTGGTGAAACTCTCCTTGCTTGAAGCAGAACTTTGGCCGAGACTCAAGGTGAGAACAGTTCCTAGCCTCCTCCCCATCCCTGACCTAGGGCAGGCTGGGGAGACCACTGAAGGCTGGCTCTAGGAGCAGAGAAATGGAAACTGGAAATAAGGAAGATTCTAGGTTCCTGCTAGCCACATTCAGGCTTATTTTATCAGTGAGAAAGAAGGATGGATTGTTGGAAATTCAACAATGGAGAGTGACCCAGCAAGTTCAGGGCTTTGAAAGGCAAATGGGTGCCAGGGAACCGGTCTCCCCACAGTCCTAGTCTAAGATCAGGGCAACGGCATGGGCCCGGCCCAGGGAGGAAGGGGTGAGGACGGGGGGTTTGGCTGACTGGCCTACTTCCCCGCTTCATACTTTCTGATCTTTGCAAAATAACAATCAAAACTTTTTCAGGACAAACTAATTCCATATTCTGTGTTACAGGGAATAACACAAGCAGAGGTATATGGATCTGCCTGGCTTTTGCTCCTAAAGTCTTTGGCCTGAGAGAGCCACAGGATCCAGAGTTTTGTCGTAGTTGTAGTGACTACTGTGGTAAGAGCCACTGCGTGCAGTCCTGGCTCAGGAGCTTTATACCCCTTGTTACGTTTAATCCTCATACCAGCCCCAGATTATCCCCAGGGACTGGTGAAGCATCTGGAAGTGAAGGGATTGGCCCAAGGCCACAGCCAGTGAGAGGTAGAGGTGAGCTTTGAACCCAGGTCTGTGTGTGTCTTAGAGGTTGGTGCTTTCTACACCACTCAGAACAAAACCCCCAAATCAGACCTGTACTTGGGCAATACGTAAACCATGAAGATGGAGATTAGGAGATAGGAGTTCTGATCTCCTTGAAGGCACACCTGGACTCTGACTGGACGCTGGAGCTGGAGGAGAACCAGGTGAAGAGCACGGGCCTTGGAGTTCACCAGGAGGGGGAAGCCGATTCTCAGGGGAGCACGTGCACAGGGCTCAGCCTGCTGGAATTCAGGGCCACTTGGCTTGGAGCCAGACCCCTCTTCCTGCCACGCCCCATCCCCCCCCCCCACTGGAAACTACTGATTGCCTGCTTCTCAGCAACAAAGGTGTCTTGTGCCCCTCAAGGTTAATGATCAGCCAGCTAATGCGAATCCACACAGTGCACTTCCAAGGACTCTGGCTGATGTTTACCTACGTGCTCTTGCTAGATGCCGAGAGCCTTTCACTGTAGGTTCATAGCCTCAGATTCCGCCCTGATGGTGGGGTGGGGATTTTGCCAAAATACCAAATTTGAGCCTGGAAAAGTGACCCCTGGTAGCCCCTTTCCTAACGAGCTCCTTCGTGTGTCACCCAGTCCCATGGACCCTACCACAGCACTGCTCCCCCCGAGGCTTGCACATACACCTGGAGCCCTCATGTGCCACGTCACGAGGGGTACTGTGATGATTCTCACTACAGAGTGAGGTGAAGTGCCTTGCCCCTTGTGAAACAACTAGGATCAAAAGAGCCTGGATTTATCCAGGTGCTCATCCTGACCCTACTCTTGACCACGGAGCCAAACCAGCCCTCCCTGGGCCATACTGGCCCTGAAATCTTTGGCCCTGGCCAAGCTTCAGACTTTGCTTTGTGGCTTGGTCTTGTTTGTGTTCCTAGACTCTGGCCCAGAGTAACTGGAGACAACTCCCCGGGGTCCTAAGCCAGAGCCAGGCCATGTTGGGATGCTGGGGCCCAGGAGAGCTCTTGAGGAAGGAAGGAAGAGTAGCCTTGAACTGATGTTCACCCTGACTATGACCTTTGCTCAGCTCTGGTGAAATGACCAAGTGTCCCTGACCCCCAGACCAGCTTCCCCATCCTGAAGGGGAACAGCTTGCTGGGAGAGTTCTTCCCTGTTCTCCCTTGAGGCCATCGCCTGGTTCTTAGAAGCAGAGAGTGAATTTTGGCACTTGATTAAGCAGCTTTGGATAAGGACCTTTTCTCTGAGTGAACGAAGAGGCTTCTGTCCCCCCTGATGTTGGCCTCATTAAACCAGCGTACAGTCCCTCTCTGGACTTGGTTGCTGTTAAACCTCACAACAGCAACAGCAGTGATGGCTGCCAGGTGCTGAACTGAGGGCTCCCTACCCTCCTCTCTGATCCCATCTCCTAGCACTTCCTTCTTGGTTAGCCAGTTGACTCTGGACACTTTTGTTTTTTCTCAAACACACCAGACTTATTCCCACCCCAGGGCCTTTGCACTTGCTATTCCTGCTGCCTGGACTGCTTATCCTCCTACTCTTCTGTGGCTGGCTCCTTTTCACCAGTCAGGGCTCGAGTGAAGTATCTGCTTGTCAGAGAGACCCTACCAACCATCCCATGTAAAGTTTTCTCTTTCCCCACTTCAGTATTCTTTGTGGATCCAGTTTTCCACCTTTGTATCTACCACTGCAATCTGAGGTTGCCTTGTGTATTTCTTCTCTACTTGCTTCTCTACTGTCTGTACCCACCAGAACACCAGCTCCATGAGAGAGAGAGGTCCTTATTGGGTTTGGTTTCCACTGTGTGCTCAGCCTTAGAACAGTGCCTGGCCCACCACAGGTGTTCACCACATGTTTTCTGAATCATAAAAGAATAATCAGGGCGCCTGGGTGGCTCAGTGGGTTAAAGCCTCTGCTTTCGGCTCAGGTCATGATCTCAGCGTCCTGGGATCGAGGCCCGCATCGGGCTCTCTGCTCGGCGGGGAGCCTGCTTCCTCCTCTCCCTGTCTCTCTGCCTGCCTCTCTGCCTACTTGTAATCTCTCTCTCTGTGTCAAATAAATAAATAAAATCTTTAAAAAAAAAAAATAAAATAAAATAAAAAAATAAAAGAATAATCAGGGTGCCTGGGTGGCTCAGTGGGTTAATGCCTCTGCTTTCGGCTCAGGTCATGATCTCAGGGTCCTGGGATCGAGGCCCGCATCGGGCTCCCTGCTCAGCGGGGAGCCTTCTTCCCCCGCCCCCTGCCTGCCTCTCTGCCTCCTTGTGATCTCTCTCCCTCTGTGAAATAAATAAATAAAATCTTAAAAAAAAAAAAAAAGAATAATCTGACCCCGTTCTCATGACAGCCCTGTGCAATAATGTGCTAGAGGAGAGATGGTTGCAAATTCTTTGCTGCTTCTTCCAAGGAATAGTGGAGGTCTTTCTCCTCCCGGAGATCTGGACTGGGCCTGCGACTCACACCAACCAGTGGAGTTTGGTGGCAGAAATGAGGCCGTGTGACTTCAGAAGTTGGATCTTAGGAAGCCTTTCAGCTTCTGCCTGGGTCTCTCAGAACACACTCTGGGGAACCCAGTTGTCATGGGAGAAGGTTGACGAGCCTGAGTCTGCCACACAGTCAGGAGGCCCAAGCAGACATATATGTGGTGCAGAACCCCCTGGTGCACATCCAGCCCCACGCAGCCTTGCTCTACAGCCCCATTAGCCAGCCCAGGCAAGCCCTGTGCGGCTGAGTGCAATCAGTAGACACGATTGTGAGAGGATGATGGGTCGTTTAAACCACCGAGTTTTGACATGTTGCACAACAGTATGGACAACTGATATGGTAGACACGTGCTCTTCATTTCTCAGATCAAAGAAACCAAGGGCAAATGACTTACCTAAAGTCACTTGGCAGAGGGGGGCATTCCAACTTGCTTGTCTCCAGGGCTGGAGCTGTAAACCTCCTGCCACATCACTCTGAGGCTAATTATATGTGTTCTGATTTTTTTTTTCCTCCACATCGCTGGTTGTCAGTGTTGGGTTGAGAGCCGGTCCTGAGAACTTTCTTCCTTCTCGTAGATCTTCATAAACAACGAGTGGCACGATGCTGTCAGCAAGAAGACATTCCCCACCATCAACCCATCCACCGGAGAAGTCATCTGTCAGGTAGCTGAAGGAGACAAGGTGAGAACTGGTGACCTACCTCGACGCGGGAGGAGGCAAGGATGGTTTCATTGTTTACTTCATAAGTTTTTTTTTTTTTTAAGATTTTATTTATTTATTTGACAGAGAGAGAGAGATCACAAGTAGGCAGAAAGGCAGGCAGAGAGAGAGAGGGGGAAGCAGGCTCCCCGCTGAGCAGGGAGCCCGATGCGGGCCTCGATACCAGGACCCTGAGATCATGACCTGAGCCGAAGGCAGAGGCTTTAATCCACTGAGCCACTCAGGCACCCTACTTCATAAGTTTTTATGTGGTTGAAACTTTACCAGGAGTATATTATTTTCATAACTCAAAAATGCTAATGAATATCTTTGAGTAAATGAATCAACAAAAACTCTTCCTTCAGACAAAGGTGCTATGTATACCCAGGTTCAGTAATTCACACAGCTGTGGAATTGTAGATTTGGAACTGAATATGGGAACATCTAATCCAGTCTCTCTTTTCTCGACCTGGAAGTTGAAGGTCGGAGAATGGAGGTACACATGTAGATGGAGGAATCTTGTGGACTAGAATTTGGGTCTCCTGAGATCTAGTCTGGTGTTCGTGGTGTATTTTGTTGGAATTATATACACGTGAAATAAAAAATAGTAATAATACTTTTATAACTCAAAAATTAGAATTCTAGTAAAAATATTTCTTTTCTCTTCTTTTTAAAGACAAGGCATTGAGAGGTGCCTGGGTGGCTCAGTTAGTTGAGCTGACTCTTGGTTTTGGCTCAGGTCATGATCTCAGGGTTGTGAGTTGTTTTTCTGTTTTTTTTGGGGGGGTTTTTTTTTTTTAAAGATTTTATTTATTTATTTGACAGAGAGAGAGAACAAGAGCTGGGGGAGTGGGAGAGGGAGAACCCGATGTGGGGTTCCCACCGAGCAGGGAGCCTGAGGCGGGGCTTCCCACTGAGCAGGGAGCCTGATGTGGGGGTCCACACAGGCATTGACTGAAGTCCCGTGGGTGTGTTTGGCAACGGGGTGGGTGGTAATTGGAGACAGTGCTGAGAAGGCCTGAGCTGCCTTGGTGGGTGTTTTCCAGGAAGACGTGGACAGGGCAGTAAAGGCTGCTCGAGCCGCCTTCCAGCTGGGTTCACCCTGGCGCCGCATGGACGCGTCTGACAGGGGCCGCCTGCTGAACCGCCTGGCTGATCTGATTGAGCGGGACCGGACCTACCTAGCAGTGAGTACTCAGCCCCCTCCCCTCTCATCCAACCTGGTGAATTGGCTCAGAGCATCCCACAGACAGCTAGGAGGGGGCTGCATTGCTGACATGTCACTGGTCAGAATGGCATAGGCTGGACATTTTTGGGGTACGCCCCTGTACCCACCAGAGGAACCTCTCATTGTCTCCTATGATGGCTAAGAAAGGAGACTGGGGGGGTAGGGAGGGGAACCACAGTGGGGAGCCTCGCCTAAGACCCCCAGGGATGGATACCTCCCTCGGATCCCCTCTGTGTGGTGGGCCTTCTCTCTGGCTGCTAGAGGCAGAAGAAACCAAGAGGTAATACCCTCTCCTCTCCCCAGTCCAATCAGCAAATAGCAGCCAGAGTGAACCTTCTAGAAGGCAAATTATACCATGGTGCTCCACTCTGAAGCCTTCCACGGCATCCTGTATATCCTTAGGATAAAGTCCTGTTCCCTCAACATAGTCTATGAGACCCTTCCTCATCTGACTCCATCTCCCAACTAATGCTGGACTGTGGCCCTCACACACACAACTCAGCTCAGCAGCCTTCCCTCAGTGTCTTGACTGCCTGGCTTCTTTGAGCCATCAGGGCCTTTGCACATGCTATTCCCTCTGCTTGGGGTGCTTTTCACTTTGTCATCATTTGTACCTTCCCCTTTGCCTAGTTACCTGCTACATATCCTTCAGGTTTAGGCTAGAGGGTGTTTCTCAGACTGGGCTGGCAGCCTGGCTTCTCCTTTCTAGCACTCTTCACACTCGTGACTGAGGCTTCATGTCATTAGTCACTGGCGGTTTGCTCTCCCGGCCCCCCGGTTTGCTCTCTTGGTTTGTCTCTTATCCCAGCCCCAGGACAGAAAAGCACATGCGTGTGAAATGACCGCATGAGAAGTTGGTGCACCATTCCTCTCCCACCCCTCACTCTCCTGCCTTTGGAGAGGGAGAGGCGATGGGCCAGAAATGTCACGGCATTCAGTGGCACAAAGTGGCCCTTCAGCCCTTCTTGGTCTGTGCTGAGCTTTAGCACTGTCATCACCGACTGCTGGGATTCAGTTCTGTGCCTGCACGTCCGTGCTGACCATTTTCTTTTCTCAGGCCTTGGAGACCCTGGATAACGGCAAGCCCTATGTCATCTCCTACCTGGTGGATCTGGACATGGTCCTCAAATGCATCCGGTATGGGCTCAGGCTTCCTGCTCTTTGTTCTGGCCCTGCCCCAGGGGAACAGGTATTGTGGGGGCCAGAAATAGAATAATTTAGCAGGATCACAGGAGTTGGAGAAACATGTTCTATGAGACTCCATCTTAGGAGAAAATCCCTCAATATTAAAGTTATAACTTACTCATAAGCATTTTTTCTCTCTTCTCAGGGCAGTTATGGTAATTTCTATGTTAGATGGAATTTGTCCATTTCATGTAGGTTATCTCATTTGTTGGCTACAGTTGTTCATATATTCTCTTATAAGCCTTTTTATCTCTATAAGGTCAGTAAGGTCAGGTGTAATATCCCTGCTTTCATTTCGGTTTTCACTTGTTTGTGTCTTCTACCTTTTTTTTTTTTTTTTTTTTTTAGTCTAGTGAAGGGTTTGTCAATCTGGTGAGTTTTCAAAGAACACACTTTTGGTTTTGTTGATTTCCTCTATTGTTTTCTTGTTCTCCATTTCATCTGTCTCTACTGTAGTCTTGCTAGCTTTGGAATCAGTTTGATCAAACATTTTAATGCCCAAAAAATACAGGTTGAAGAATAAGAGCTTTGTTAGAGTCTTTGGGGATGTAGGTAACAAAGCCTCGGGCTGACTTGGGCACTGTGGAGGGTCGGGGGTCTTAAGTCCAGAAGGTCGCTGAGCCTCACTATGGCTTATTTCAGCCCTCTTGCATCATTCTTCTCTCAGTTACCCCTTGGCCACTGTCAGGGCCGGTGTGCATGCTGGAACATGGCTGTCCACACCTGGGCTTCTGTATGTGTGATCCTACCGACTAGACTGCAATACCTTTTGCAATCCTAGTGCCAGATGACAAAGTCTTAATGCCAGATTCAGAGGCCAGAGTACTCCCCTGTGACCCTGTGGACAGGGGTGGAGGGGAAGAAGCCGTGCTAGGAAAGTGGGGGTTGGACAACATAATGGGTTCTCCACCAGGGTAGTCAGTCATGTCTCCCAGGTGACAGCTGGAAATGTCTAAAGACACTTTGGGTTGTCACAGCATGGGGGGAAGAGGCCAGGGAGGCTGCTAGAAAGCCTACAGTGCACAGCATGGCCTGCACAGCAAAGAATTTTCCAGCTCCATGTGAACGTAGTGCCAAGATTAGAACGCTCTGCGAGGATGCCCCAGAGAGAGCAGTCTGGTGAAGCTCGGGCTAAGTCCTGTGCCCTCTTGAGTTTTCGGAATATGCCTTTGTGCTGATTAGGTAACCATTCTGGGGCCCGCAAAACACAAGTCATACAGACTGGGAGGAAGGGAGCGGCACTGCCTTCCGTTGTCGAGATTGGCAACTCCCTGGCTGTTTTTCTCCCCAGCTTCACAGACCTGTGTTCGAAGGCAGGTCAGCGTGGGGCTCACACTCTCATCGCCATCGCGCTCATTTCAGAACTCTTCCTTTTACCCTATGTTTCTTCTTTCCCCTTCTCTCGTTTTTTCCACTTCCCTGAAAACGTCACCAATCCATGCTGAAACCCCATGCTGCTCTTTTCTCCCCCTCTCCAGGGTGCTGGGCTTTACTGTCCCCTCGGTCTGTGTGTCTAGATGGAAGGCTTTACGGTGGGTTAGGCCAGCTGAGGATTTGTTTCTGGTGGCTGTTCCCTGTCTTACTTTGTCTGCATACAGGAAGTGTTGGCTGTTAGAGAGGTTTTCACTTCCTTACCAGATCTGACCCATGGTTCTCAAATGCTGCTCTGTGGTGCTGGGCTGGTTCAGCAGTCACAGTTTCATAAGTCCAAATGTTTATGAAAAATACTGGTTCCTGGGGATCAGCCTCGGAGCTCCAGGTTAAGTAGGTTGGAAGTGGGAGCCTGAAATGTGGTGTTTTTTTACAAGCATCCCAGGTGCTTCTGAGGCTTAGAGGTTCGCTGCCCAGAGTGGATTACTGTGACCCTAGCAGTTATCCAGGAAGTCTTTCTGGGACTGCCCAAGAGGAAAGGCAACGATTAGAAGGACTTAATTGGGCCTGTCTGAGTCTTCTCTCTCTGCCAGGATGTACAGGGGTCCCTGACAGTGATTGATTCAGCTTGGATTTTTTTTTTTTTAGTTACTATGCCGGCTGGGCTGATAAGTACCACGGGAAAACCATTCCCATCGATGGGGACTTCTTCAGCTATACCCGCCATGAACCCGTCGGGGTGTGCGGGCAGATCATTCCGGTGAGTGTTAGGCTCCTAATAAACGAGTGAAGGCTGGTCAGGAGTCCCTTGAGATGCAGCCGTCTCGGACAGGCGGATTGCACAGGTGGTGGGGTCTGCGGGCTGCTGTAGGAAGGCGGCCTGGGTGGTGGGTGAAAACACAGGCTTTAACAAAGCCACCTGGTGCTGCCGTGCATGGACTCTAAATGTGGGCAAATCATTGATCTCTATAAGACTCAGTTTCCTTAGCTGAAAAGCAGAAGGTAACACAGCACTGTCTCAAGGCAGGAGGGGGGATAAAATGCAGCTACATAGCATGGAGCCTAGTGTGAGAAAAGCTCTAACGAGCTGAGTCGCTCTTGCTCCCATCCACCTGCCTTGTCCATCTGTCTTCGACTCACAGCTGAGTTGCGGGGGTAACACAAGGGGGTCAGAGAAGTTGGTGTGGCCTCTCTTCCCGGGACTGCCACCTGCCCTGGCTAGCGCAGCTTTCAGCTTCGATTCCAAGAGCAGTTATTGTTTATTTCAGTGGAACTTCCCACTCCTGATGCAAGCCTGGAAACTGGGCCCAGCCCTGGCGACCGGAAACGTGGTTGTGATGAAGGTAGCCGAGCAGACTCCACTCACCGCCCTCTACGTGGCCAACCTGATTAAGGAGGTGTGTAGTTTGTGTCAGTCTTGGCCTCTGAATGCCCTTGTAAAGGCTTGCTCCTTGGGGGTTCTTAGGAGGGGCTTCGGGGGCCCCAAAGTGGGGCAGTTATTCATAGAGCAGGCACTGAGCCTCCTCCTACCCCCGTACCTCACCACAGGCCAGCCGAAATGGCCCCCCTAACCTGTTTTCTACGCTAAGCTTCACTGCCAGACCCCTTTGAAGAATGAAAATTGTTCTAGGTGAATGCCACTGGGGAGGGACAATAACCCCAGGGAACCCTGAAAAGCAGGTTCTCTGCTGTGCCATCTGGAATTCCTGAGCAGTGCCCCACAGACTGGTGTCTGCTTGTCTGGGGACCGGGCAGGCTGCTTTAGCTTGTCCGGAGGGGTGTGTGTTCTTCTGTCCAAGCCCTTTGGAGCAGGAGCATGACGCCCAGTATCCCTGGCTATTTGCCCACAGGCCGGCTTTCCCCCTGGTGTGGTCAATGTTATTCCTGGATTTGGCCCTACAGCTGGGGCCGCCATCGCCTCCCATGAGGATGTGGACAAAGTGGCCTTCACGGGCTCCACTGAGGTAAGGCATCACCAGGACCTCAAGCTTGTGGTATATTTGGCTCCGTGTATTTGGCCCACTGTCCTCAAAGGATGATGCGTTGAAGATTCTCCTCTGGGTACTGCGTGGAGGATCTCCTAAGACGGCCTCTGAGGAGCCTGAGTGAAGGCCCCACGTGTGCGGCAGTGGCCACTGGGGTGGAGCCCTCTGTGGGCGGCTCGGCACTCTGGCTGCTGTTGTGGGGCCAGCGTCCCACGTAGAATAAAGAGGCTGAGACTGTCTCGACTTCATGAAAGCCAGAGCTGACTGCCTGCCCAGGGTCAAAGCCCTTTGGCTGTGTCAGGCCCCTGGACCAGCACTGCCCTGACAATTACAGAGTGTGGGCTTCAGGAAAACATGAGTTCAAATCCCAGCCTGCCACTGTGACATGGGGTGATTGACTGAATGCCTTAGGGGCTCCATTTGTTGTCTTTAAAATGAAGATGGCAACACGGAGGCGGTGGAGACACTGCGTGCGGTGTAGTGGGGACAGTCAGGTGCTCCGGAGTCTTACTGTTTCGGTGGCACTTTCTAGCTCTGCCACCTTGGGCAGGTCACTGAGGCTCCCGAGGCCTCTGTCTCATCTGTAAAACGGGGATGATAAGTGCACCCACCTCACAGGATTGGAGTGAGAGGGATGAAGCTTATGACATGGTCAGCAAAGATCTAGCTCAAAGTAAGCGCTCAGGGAGGGAATGAATGAGTGAGGAGTGTCATCCTGCTCTGTGCCAGGCCCGGGAGAGACAAGGACAAATAAGGTGTCTGGTGATCCCTTCAACATCATCTCCTTCGAAGCAGGGACAGAATACCTTCTGAAAAGTCACCTGTTCCTATCCTTGAATTTTTGGGAGGCTCCATCGCATGGCTCCAGAGAAGGCACACTGAATACTGTAATGAATGTCCTCTTCAGACCGTTGCCCCAGAGATAGATCCGGCCCAACATTCAGTCCGTGTGCTGTGATGGCGGCTACGGGAGGGCAGGGACAGAGCCCAAGAGAGCACGGTCCCAGCTCTTCCCTTGCTTTGCTGCTGCCTAGATTAATGCTTCAAGGTGGTGTTGAGACTCTCACAGAGGGGATGGTTTCCTGATAGAGATAGATTTGTTCATTCAGATAGGCTCAGGGCAGCTTTGTGCCAGGCTCTGGGAATAAGGAGGTGAGAAGCACCCCATCGTTGCCCCCACAGAGTGTGCTGTGGGCTGGGGGACCACACTCACTACACTGTGGTAAGGGGGCAGGATAGTGGTTTGACCTGGTGATGGACTCAAACTGCCCAAGTGTGAATTCTGATTCCACATTGACCAGCTCTGTGACTTTGGGCAAGTGACTTGACTACTCTGAGCTGCAGCTCCCACATTTCTAAAGCAAGGCAAAGAGTCGTGCCTATCTTTGAGGTCATTGCAAGGATTGAACTAAATGAACATGAAGCACTTGGCACAGTGTCTGGTATTTCGGTGGCGCTCGGTATATAGAAGCTGTATTGCTCACGTGGTTATGGTCACTCTCGTCCTGGGAGCTCAGAGGGGTAGAGCAGCAGTGGTAAACGAATACCTATATTGGGTTAAATTGTCCAGGTCTCTTGTAATCCAGCTGCTCCCTCATGTTGTGGGGTCCTCTTGTCCTGTGTCTAGAAGAGCATTTGGTTCTTCTTTCCTCCTCCTAAGAGCTTTTCTGTGTTTCTGCTTGCCCACAGGTTGGCCGCCTAGTCCAGGTTGCTGCAGGGAGCAGTAACCTCAAGAGAGTGACCCTGGAGCTGGGGGGGAAGAGCCCCAATATCATCATGTCAGATGCGGATAGTAAGGTTTTTTTCAAGGAGGATGTGTGGGATGAAGGCAGCCACGAGCTGTCCATACTGTGGCTCCACTCAGTTCTCTGAGCTTCAGTAACCACTGGACTCAGTGTCTACCCTCCAGGCCTGGGAGGTCAGAGTCCACAGCATGGCCCTCTAGCCTGCATGACCCGGTCTCTCCCCAGCTTCTGTCCTCTTTGCTCGCCACCATCCCGCCGGGCTGCACTGCTTAGTTGCCCAGCCACACTGCACGCTTTCTCTCAGAGCAGACTGCGCCTCCTCCCTCTTAACCCGTTTCCCGGTCCTGCTGAGTCGCCCCCTGATTTGCCCTTCCCTGATTGCTGTGGGCTGGCTGGGTCCTGCCACCACCCTCATGTCTGTTACCGCAGAAGACTATGACCTCCTCTCTCTCTGTGTCTGTCCGCTGGTTGTCCACACCCCACGAAGGGAGAGATCAGGTCTGTCCTGATCAGCACTGTTGGTGGCGTGAACGGGTTTAAGAGGGTAAGCAGATGTGGGGGCCAGGCGCATCCTCCGTTTCTTCTCATGGTTGTCTTTCTGCCTCCCCAGTGAACTGGGCCGTAGAGCAGGCCCACTTCGCCCTGTTCTTCAACCAGGGCCAGTGCTGTTGTGCAGGCTCCCGGACCTTTGTGCAAGAAGACGTGTACGCTGAGTTTGTGGAACGGAGCGTTGCCCGGGCCAAGTCTCGTGTAGTTGGGAACCCCTTTGACAGCCAGACTGAGCAGGGGCCGCAGGTAAGCCCGGCTGCTGCAGATGGGTCTGGGTGTCCAGAACCAACAGGGAGAAGCAGAAGGGGTCTCAACTCAAAGGCAAGCAGGCTTGGCTTCAAGTCTCAGCTCTGCCATGTGCCAGCTGTGTGTCCCTGGGGAGCCATATGCCCTCTCTGAGCCACTGTTCTCTCATCGGTAATAACCACCTTTCTGGAAACTCACAGGCTGTCTTTGAAGTGAAAATCAATAATGCAAACCAGCTTGTAAATTTCATACACATAATAAATATCAGGAGTATCTGTGTAAAAAGGAATGGATGCTTCCTTGATCTTGGCCATCCATAAAAATGCATTTTCCAGGACACACATGTATCTGTTAACTGTGGTTATCTCTGGGGAGTGGGCCGGAGGACCATGGCCTCTGTAGCAGAGGGACTTTACTTCACTTTATGCTATTCTGAAATGTTTCGATTAAAATATATATATTTTTTTATTTTATTTTTTACCATGAGCACATACTCATTTTAATCAAAACTAAAGTCAGTAGTAATTACAACAAGAAGAAATACATTGTCTCTGCCCACTATTTCCTCTGACGTCCTGGGCCTTACTCCAGCATTGCTCTTAGACCTCACCCATCCTGGGCTCTCTCTCTCCACAGGGTCCTGTGCTAACTTCCCCCACTCACCCCCTCAAGAATCAAGGAGTCCACAGGGTCACGGGTACTCCCAGCTCCCACTGGTCCCTGCACCCATTTCTGGGGCTCATGGGTGCCTCTCTACAGGCTTCATCTTCCTGAGAGTGTCTGCTGCTGGTGTCCACTCCCCAGGCTCCAGGGCTGGCCAAGACCAGTCTTTTTTTTTTTTGGTCAGAGAAAGAGTGGGAGAGGGGCAGGCAGAGGCACATGCAGGTTCTCTGCTGAGCAAGGAGCCCAACACAGGACTTGATCCCAGGACCGTGGATCATGACCTGAGCCAAAGGCAAACACTCAACCGAGTGAGCCACCCAGGCATCCCTGACTGATAGACTTATTTTTTAGAGCAGCTTAAGTTTATAGAAAAATGATCAGAAAGTACAAATTTCCATTTACTCCCCACCCATCCCCTCTAGTTTCCCTGTTTTTTGGTTTTTTTTTTAAGTTTTCCTGATTATTGACATCTTGCATTAGTATGGTACATTTGTTATAACTGATGAGCCAGTATGATATATTATTACTAACTAAAGTCCATAGTTTACTTTAGGGTTCAGTCTTGGTATTGCATTCTGTGGGTGTGGACAGATATATAAAGATAGGTATCCACCATTGCTGTATCATACAGATTCGTTTCTCTGCCCTAAAAGTCCCCTATGCTCCCCCCATTCATCCCTCCTCTACCCCCAACCCTAGGCTACCACTGATCTGTTTACTGTGTCCATAGTTTCACCTTTTCCAGAATGTCATATAGCTGGAAACATACAGTATGTAGCATTTACAGACTGGCTTCTTTCACTTAACAACAGGCATTTAAGTTTCCTTCATATCCTTCTGTGACTTGATAGCTCATTCCTTTTTTGTGGCTGAGGAATATACCATCGCATGGACATCCCACATTTTCCTTACCTACGTACCTGCTGATGGATACTTGGGTGGTTTCCACTTTTTGGCAGTTGTGAATAGGGCTACTATGAATCCCAACACCTTTTTTTCTCTCCTGTTTTTCTTTGTAGTTCATGGCTATTTAATTAGTAAGGTAATATAAACTTGTATAAAAATTTTAATAAAAAGTGTTTAAAGGCGGGGTGCCTGGGTGGCTCAGTGGGTTAAAGCCTCTGCCTTCGGCTCAGGTCATGATCTCAGGGTCCTGGGATCGAGCCCCGCATCGGGCCCCTACTGAGCAGGGAGGCTGCTTCCTCCTCTCTGCTTGCCTGCTTGCCGGCCTCTCTGCCTACTTGTGTTCTCTCTCTGTCAAATAAATAAATAAAATCTTTAAAAAAAAAAGTGTTTAAAGAAAAAAATAAGACCCCCTTGGCTCCCTTCCGTGTCTGTTCCCCGTAGATAACCACACATGCGCTCGCACACACAGTTACATTTTGTGTATTTGTTTTAACAAAAACAGGATTATATAACATATTCTACAAGCTTCCCTCACCTTTACAAAATACCGTAGGGTATCCTTCTGTGTCAGTTCACAGATCATTTTTTTTTTTTTTTAACTGGGCTCCATGCCCAGTGGGAGGCTTGAACTCATGACCCTGAGATCAAGCGTCCCATGCTGTACAGATTGAGCCAGCCAAGAGCCTCACACAGATCTATTATTAACAAGGATACAATACATATTATATACACATACAGTAATTATTTTAGCCAGCCCCTCTACTGACTTATACTTAGACCTGTTTCTGTTTTTTACTTTTACAAAGTACTCCTTAGTGAATATCCTTGTTTAGGTCCCTTTGTGAAAATGTAGAATAAATTCCTAGAAGTTGGGGTGCCTGGGTGGCTCAGTTGTTAAATAACTGCCTTTGGCTCAGGTCATGGTCCCAGGGTCCTGGGATTGAGCCCCGCGTCGGGCTCCCTGCTCGGTGGGAAGCCTGCTTCTCCCTCTCTCCCCCTGCTTGTGTTTCCTCTCACTGTGTGTCTCTGTCAAATAAATAAATAAAATATTTAAAAAAAAATTCCTAGAAGTTAAATAGCTGAGTCAAAGAGTATGAGTATTTCATTTTTTGACCAATATTAGTAAAGTACCTCCCAAAGAGGTATACCAGCTTATAGGCCATTTTTTAAATTGAGATACAACCGACATATAACATTGTATTAGTCCTTCTGAGAGCATACGAATATTAGAATGTATGTAACATATCCTTGCCATCAGTGTATTTTCTTCTTCCCCTTCTTCTTCTTACTGATCTGGAATGCTTCATGAGTCTGTGTCATCCTTGGGCAGGGGCCATGCTAATCTCTGTATGGTTCCAATTTTAGTGTGTGTGCTGCCAAAGCAAGCACATTTATTTTTTCACTATTTTAAATTCTTAGTTATTTCATAGTTGGAAAATAAAAACAATGGGTTTGATACGCATTTCTCTGAGGGCTAATGAGGTTAGTTGACCCTTTTCTTTTGTTTATTGGCCTTTTCGTAGTTCCTCTTCTGAGCCTTGGTTATTCCTAAGCCTCCCGGGTTGCTCCGTTGTCTCATTCACCGCCAGTGTGGTTCTACACCTAGAGCTAGGAAAGGTCTGGCTCTAGCATCTCTGAAACTTCCGACTTCTTTTCCCGCAGGTGGATGAAGCTCAGTTTAAGAAGGTCCTTGGTTATATCAAATCTGGGAAGGAGGAAGGGGCGAAGCTGCTGTGTGGTGGAGGGGCGGCTGCCGACCGTGGCTACTTCATCCAGCCCACTGTGTTTGGAGATGTGCAAGACAGCATGACTATCGCCAGAGAGGAGGTTAGCATGGGGCCAGCACTCTGGGGAATGTTCTTAGGAGAAGTGGACAATTAAGTTTGGCGTCTTCGTACCTTCATGACCTATCTGCTGGCTTTGGGCCAAATCGTGGCTCTCTGCCTAAGACAAATTATTTACAATTCTATCTGATCTTGTTGCTCTCCTCTTCCATCCCTTATGGCTACCCAGTGTTGGGGAGAACATCCAAAGTTCTTTGTCGTTTCCAGGCCCTTTGTGTTGTGGTCCCTGCGAGCCATGAGTCAAGGAATGGTTTTGCTCAGCCCTTTTATGATCTTCATATAAGCAGGACATTGGACTAGACCAAAGGGCTGTGACTTTCCAGCATTGCAAGTTTCCCGATGTTCTCCCCCTTAGCACTCATTATGAATGCAGGACAGCGCTCTGGCTCACTCATTCATTCATGTCACAAATACTTAATGCCTGCTATGTGCCAGGCTCTCAACAGATGCTGGAGATCCAGAGGTAAACAAGACGTGTTCCCTGCCCTCACGGGGTCCACACATGCTCCCCTTCCCCAGTGGATTAGGCCCTTTAACAGTCTTATACAGGGACAATATTTCCCCTTCATGTATAATTCAAAATAAAATAATATGAAAATGCAAAATCAGGGGAAGAAAGTCCAACAGAGTTCTGCCTCTTCCTCCATCATGACTAATTTGATGCTTTTTCTGAAATTTCAAATACGACTTCTCCATAAGGGTGGGGGTTGCCTCTGCTTTGCTAGTGCCAGAAACACATAATGCCCCATCCCACAGTCCTGATTCAACCACGATGAGCTCCTGGCATTCTTCTCCCACCTCTGCCTTGACACTTCCCAGGCAGTCCTGAAATCAGCCATTTCTTCAAGAAGTCCTGCCTCCTTTTAGTGGAAAGAGGGATTTCCTGAGGATGGGCACGGGGTGTGTTATACCTGGAACTCCGTTTCTCTCCTCCCTGCTCCCCACCTGCACTCTGGTTTGGCAGTTTCACCACTTGGCTGTCACTTTGGCAAGGCCTCACCCCTGCTCTCCACCAGTCCAGTCCGCCCAGGAGCTCCCAGCACTCATTACACTGCTCATAATGGTTCCTTCCTATGCACTGACTACATCAGGACCACCCACACTGCATTCCCCCCAGGGCTTTGCCTCTGTAGGGCTGAGAGCGGCCACACCCCTACAGCAGTCTGCACATCTGGCCCCTGGTACTTCGCTTTCTAATCTCATTCTCCACTAAAAAGAACCAGGATTCCTTGAAGAAATGGCTTATGCCAGGAATAGGGCAGGGAAAGTACAAAATAAACTTGGATGTCTTGAGAGCAGAGACTCTGTTTCTTACTTCTTCAGCTTTTAGTGTGTGCCTTGCTGAAAACTGATGTAAATTCTCTGAAACTAAATCTGTGTGTAACATGCCAGAAACCCCTACCTTGCAGGATTATTCAGAAATAAGACCAGCTGCATAAAGCACGTGGCACGTAGAACATAAATGATCCCCATTAAGTTCCTTCCCTTTGTGTTTCATTGAGCTCAAGAGCTGTTGTCTCCCTGTGGAACTCTCAGGGTATGCCTGGAGGCTCGATCTGGAATGATCCGCTTAGCACTGTGAAAGCTAGATGGCAACTGTGTACTCTCTTACTGCAGATCTTTGGACCAGTGATGCAGATCCTGAAGTTCAAGACCATAGAGGAAGTCATTGGGAGAGCCAACAGTTCCAAGTATGGGTTGGCTGCAGCTGTCTTCACCAAGGACTTAGACAAGGCCAATTATCTGTCCCAAGCCCTCCAGGCGGGCACTGTGTGGTAAGAGCCTCCTGGCAACCCCTCACAGCCTAGGCAGGGATCCCCAAGCCAGGGTTTTCTGGAATCTGGTGCTCACACCCCAGAATTTGGGGTGTGGTCTCAGTTCCTCCTGGATCAGGGTGTGGTATAGCAGACAGAGATTTCCCTAAACATCCCTCCAGTACATTTGCCCAGGCGGCTTTGTTATCAGGCAGATGGATGACTGGAGTGGGGGCTCCTTACCAAGTGAACAAGAGCAGGAGATCAGACCTGAGGGTCTACAACTATGTGCAATACTGGTCTTAAGAGCTTAGCACCTACTTCACACACACAAGGATGGCTGTAATTAAAAAAAAGAAGAAGAAGAAACAGAAAATACCAGGTGTTGATGAGGATGTGGAGAGATTTGAACACTTACATATTGCTGATGGGAATGTAAAATGTTGCAGCCATCATGGGAAATAGATGGACGGTAGCTCCTTAGCAAGTTAAATGTAGAACTACCATAGGACCCAGCAGTTCTACTCCTAGGTATATATAATATACTCAAGAGAAATAAAAACCAACATCTACACAAAAAAGTACACCTGAATGTTGATACCAGATTATTGACAATATTCAAAAGGTGGAGACAACCTAAATGTCCATCAGTTGATGAATGGATAAACAAAATGTGATCTGTCCACATACTGGAATAACATTCAGCCCTAAAAAGGAATAAAGTACTGATACATTCTACAAACATAGATGAACCTTGAAAACGTGATGCTAAGTGAAAGAAGCCTACAAAAGGCTACATGCTGTGTGACTGCGTTTACATAAAATGTCCAGAATAGACAAATCCATAAAGACAGAAAGTAGATTAGGGGCTTCCAGGAGCTAGAAGAGGAGGAGAGTGGGGAATATCTGCTTACTTGGTTCTTTACCCTTACAGGGTTCTTTCTGGGGTGATAGAAATGTTCTGGAATTAGAGGGAGGTGATGATTGCACCACACTGTGAATTTGCTATATCCACTGAATTGTGTACCTGAAAGTGGTAAATTTCAAATTCAATTAAAGTTTAATAAATTTAGGGGCACCTGGGTGGCTCAGTCGGTTAAGCTTCTGCTTTCAGCTAAGGTCATGATCTCAGGGTCCTGGGATCGAGTCCTGCATCAGGCTCCCTGTTCAGCGGGGAGCCTGCTTTCCCTTCTGATCTCAGGGACCTGTGATCAAGTCCGGCATCAGGCTGTCTGCTCAATGGGGAGTCTCCTTCTCCCTCTCACTTGCCCTCTGTCCTCTCGTGCTCTCAAATAAATTTTTTTAAAAATTTAATAAATTTTACAAACAGCAAAAAGAAGTACCTAGTTAGCAAAAACGATTCATTAAAATGGGAAGCCCTGATGTGGTGCACTGTGTTACTAACATTCATCTGTGACCACATCATGAGGGGTGATGACTTACAGCTTTATTTCATGTGGTTTGCTTTTGGCTCCTACGTGGCTGGTTATAACTAACTACAGTTCAACCCATCTATTTTTCCTCAGTAATATTTTAGAGCCATTCAGGAGGTTGGAGGGGTATGACACCTATATCTCCTATAAGTTACTTCTGAAATCTTGTTTCAAATTATAGGGTCAACTGCTATGATGTGTTTGGGGCCCAGTCCCCGTTCGGTGGCTACAAGATGTCTGGGAGCGGCCGGGAGCTGGGAGAGTATGGGCTGCAGGCGTACACCGAAGTGAAAACCGTGAGTATGGGCGCCTTCTCAGCTCTCTCTCGTGCTGGACTCCATCAGTACTTATGACTGACTTCTTCTTCTTTTAAGCCACAGAAGCTACAGAAAAGGGTGAAGATGCAGTCTGTGCTCTGTCTCATGAGGCACCTGGCCACCACTATGTGTACACAGTCCTTTGTTTGGCTTTTTTATACACTGAGTTCTGTAAGACTTGAGGAAGGACAGATCCTAGTGGGCCAAAGCAGTAGGGAAAGGCTTCTAATAAGAATCAAGCTGTAAGGCATTAGAGACCAAGGGCCATGAATATACCAATATCCTTTGATTTCATAATGTCAGTGATAGGAATATAGCCTGAAGGATGAATCAGAAATACAAAGAAAGTGTTATTCCATAAATATTCATCATAGCATTATCTCTCAGAGATGAAAAAGCCAAATGTAACCTAGATGCCCAATAAATTATGGAACACCCAAATCATGGTTTACTAAGTAGCCATTAAAAATCTTTTTGTAGGGGGTGCCTGGGGTGGCACAGTTGGTCAGGCATCTGACTCTTGGTTTTGGCTCAGGTCATGATCTCAGGATCGTGAGATCAAACCCCACGTTGGGCTGCATGCTCAACGCCGAGTCAGCTCGAGGGTTCTCTCTCTCCCATCCTCTACCCCTCTGGTTTTCTCCTGCTCTCAAATAAATAAATAAATAAATCTTTTAAAAATATGTTTTTGTAGGATATTTGACATAGAAAATCATCATCCTTTAAAGTGAAAAGACAGGATACAAAGCAATACATGCAGTATAAGCCCAATTTAAAGGCTATATATACATATATATACACCTAGGTACCTTTATTTAGAACTATGGAAAAGGCAAGAAAGAAAGACACCAAAGTGAAACTGGTTTTCTCTACAAGGGCCACTAATTACAGTTTAACCAGGCAAGAAACTCACAAGTGATATTTAAAGAAAAGAGTAATGAGGGCGCCTGGGTGGCTCAGTGGGTTAAGGCCTCTGCCTTCGGCTCAGGTCATGATCTCAGGGTCCTGGGATCGAGGCCCATATCGGGCTCTCTGCTCGGCGGAGAGCCTGCTTCCTCCTCTCTCTCTCTGCCTGCCTCTCTGCCTACTTGTGATCTCTCTCGCTCTGTCAAAATAAATAAATTTAAAAAAAAAAAAAAAAAAAAAGAAAAGAGTAATGGGCTGAAATGGGCTTTCCCAGGATTGGGAAAGAGAAGGCTCAGGGCACGTAGAGCAGCCAGGAGGAGCAGGGTGAGAAGGGCGAACAGGGTCTTCATTCAGTACTTAGTGGTAAGCCACAACTTGTGTTCTCAAGAAGCTTGTTGGAAGAAAATAAACCTGTTTGCTTGTTTATTTGAAATTGTCCAGGGGCGCCTAGGTGGCTCAGTCAGTTAAGCCTCCGCCTTCAGCTTGGGTCATGGTTCCAGGAGCAGTCGAGCCCTGTATCAGGCTCCCTGCTCAGCAGGGGAGTCTGTTTCTCCCTCTCCCTCTGCCCCTGCTCAGGTGCTCTCTCTCTCTCTCACTCTTTCTCTCAAATAAATAATTAAAATCTCTCTTAAAAAATTAATAAAATTGTTCCATACAAGAGGCAAGACCGAGATTTGACCCTGACACTGGCCTGTAACTGTTCATCAAAACAGTGAGAAGATTATTCAGGCACGGTGTAGGGGGGCAGTGCTAGGACGGAGCCCCAGGAGTCACAGTAGCAGGATTGCCTGGAGGGCAGAGGGAGGGAGAGCCTGAAAAGAGGAGGCTTGAGTTGAGGTGGTTTGTGCAGGAATCCAAGCGTAAGTTGCTGATGCTGGAGGCCTTGGGCACTGGGATGTTGGGGAGAACGGGAAGAAGCTTTTGGAAGAAAAGAAGTGGCAGGACTTGATGACTGGAGGGTGGAGGCTGCAGGCAAAGGAGGAAAAGCTGCTTCAGCTCCGAGCCAGGCACTGTGCTTTGTGCTTGTGATAAAGATTCCCATATTTTGAGTTTGGGGAACTTGAGTGATAATCTTGACAAAAATAGGATTAAAAACTTTTCAGAAGAGAAATCCAGTTTGCAAGGGGGACTGCTGAGAAGATGTCTTCTTTTGAACTCATCCTTTCAGAGAGCTTAGTTTGTGCCAGAATCTGCTAGACTTCCTTATGCAGGTCATCTCGATCAATGCTTACAACAACCTCAGGAGGGAGATTCTGTCGTTATCCCATTGTACAGATGAGGAAGCGAGGCACACAGAGGTGAAGACCTTGCCCCACAGGGGAAAAAGCTGAGATTTAACCCCAGATCCACCTGAGTCTGGAATTTTCCCACCGAATACACTGAGACACCTGTGAGCTATCAGCCTGTTGTTTTTTTTTCCTTACTTTGATTCCTTACTTTGAGGGAAATGTGGATGTAGGTCAGGGTCGCTCAAGCTCAGCACTATTGACATTCAGGGTTGTGTAATTCTTTGTTGCAGGGTTTGTCCTGTGCCGTGTGGGACATTCCGTGAGCAGCATTCCTGAATTCTACCTACTAGATGCCATAGCGATCCCACCTTCTGCCCTGGGACAATCCAAAAACGAATGGATTGAGGGGAGGCAGACAGGGTTCTCATGCCAACAGGGTCCTAGCTGTGTCCCTGGGATTGGCCAGTTGTCCACCAAGCTGTCACAAGTAAAGGAAGCCCTTGTGCTCGTCCTCAGGCAGCATCCCAGCTGAGAGTGCCCACAGATCATAGGGAAGCATGAAGATTTAACAGCCGCTCTGCACCCCTCTTACAGGTCACGGTCAAAGTGCCTCAGAAGAACTCCTGAAGAACAGTGCCAACTCCCTCCCTCATCCAACAGCAGAGGTCAAGGACATCAGCAGCAAAACCAAGAAAAATGACCCTTGCACACTAAAAGTCTCGAAAGAGAAACTCTCTCACAAAATCTCTTGATCAAGAAAGTCTCAGAGGGCGCCTGGGTGGCTCAGTGGGTTAAAGCCTCTGCCTTCGGCTCAGGTCATGATCTCAGGGTCCTGGGATCGAGGCCCACATCAGGCTCTCTGCTCGGCAGAGAGCCTGCTTCCTCCTCTCTCTCTCTGCCTGCCTCTGCCTACTTGTGATCTCTCTCCCTCTCTGTCAAATAAATAAATAAAATCTTTAAAAAAAAAAAAGTCTCAGAACTTGAATTGCTAAATGGGAGTGGGTGTGGGATAAAGAGTAGGGGAAAGCCTTTTTACGTGCCAGCAGTACTACTAGTTTTCAGGCTGATTTTTCAAAACTAGATTCAGATGTCTTATCCTGTCCATCTGATAGACTTCTGTAACTTGCGTTTATGAGGGAACAAAAAGCCATTGTTTGAACTTGTACTAACAAGTTGGGGCAACAGCTAGTGCTTTCCTCTGTCTTCTGGACTAAAATTCATTAAAAGCAGTGCTGTTGCTCACATTTTGGTTAACTTTCTGTCCACCTCAGTAACCCAAGGAAATGCTACCACATAGTGATGTTCCCTTTGTGTGTGTCACACTGTGTGCGGCTACTGCCCCTCCCCCTGTGCGGAAATAGCTCCTGTTTCCTCTCTCCATCGTGGCCACCTGTGGCCGGGCCTTTGCTAGGCCCTAGGGAAGTCACCGAAACAGGACTCCCAGACCCTGCCCTCAGAGAGGGGGCAGCAGTCAGCCGGGAAAGACACACCTCACATCCGATGTTATCCGTGTTTTAAGTTAAAAAACTTGGGTCAGACTAAAATGAGACAGGTTCATGCTGATGAATCTCATGAGATTAATTTGGAAGCCAGATGTCTGTTTATTCATCTTAAGGGAGGCCTGTATTCCTATAACCAGACCTTGTGAATCTCCTGTCCAGGACACTGGCTTGTTTTAGTTAAGGAACTTGTAATTAGGATTATTAGTAAATGAGGAATCCGAAGATTCCTTGGTGAGCAATGGAATCGGCAAAAAGCTGAATAGCTGTAGTAGTTTGTGAAGGTTGTGATCATGTTTGGGTCACAGATTAACAATTTGAGGAAAAGTCTGATCCTCTCCTAAGGAAAATCCACCTTATATATCATTTTTGCAGACAGTGTCCAGGGATTGCGGGGCACGCTGGCTGACTCCCAGCTTACTTCACTCAGGCGAAGCCACATCTTGGTCAACAATCCCTATTCCACTAAAGACGAATCTGACTTATTTGAATAGTGCTTCATAATTTTTGTCATATGTCATATTTTTGTCACCTTTTTCTTTAAATCAACTCTTAGTTAAAAATTACGCACCTTATTGCCATACATAAAAAAATTGCATTCAACTATGCAGCCATCAAAAACCCCCGAAATCCTGCCATTTGCAACCACGTGGATGGAACTAGAGAGTATTATGCTAAGCGAAATAAGTCAATCAGAGAAAGACAATTGTCATAGGATCTCTCTGATACAAGGAATTGAGGGGGGGTCATGCGGGGTAGGGAGGGAAAAAATGAAACAAGATGGGACCAGGTTAATCTCAGGAAATAAACTGAGGGTTACTGGTGGGGGGAGGGTAAGGGGGGGTGGCTGGATCATGGACATTGGGGGGGTATGCGCTATGGTGAGTACTGCGAATTGTGTAAGACTGATGATTCATAGACCTGTACTCCTGAAGCAATTAATACATTAAATGTTAAAAAAAAAAACCTGCATTCAACTGCCATAAATAGAAGGCAGCGTAAAAAAGAGGAAAGCAAAACAATGTTACTAAATTTAAAATAAGAAAACAAAAAAGTAATCATTTAGATTATGTATACGTACATATATATACAAATAAATCTACTCATTCCACAGTTGTTCATACCTGAAATCAGTGTGCCACAATGAGGAGCCTAGGATTTGATGACCAGTGGGCAGAAACATTCTCCTTCCTGTTGCTTCAGGATGAGACGGGGTTCACTGCCAATAAAATGATTCTGTATTTTAGCTTTGGTGCTAACCAGCAACAGAAGTGTCAGGACACATGAGGCTAGCAAAGCTTTGAACCCGCCCCTGTTCTTCCATCTGGCAGTAGCCTCCCAGGCTGAGGGTGGCCCACTGTAGCTGGGATGGGCTGGTCAGCTGAACCGGCTGTCCCTGCCGCCAGGGCGCGCGTGTGCACGCGCACGCACACACACACACACACACACACACGTTGGGGGTTGGCAGTAAACATAGGAACCTAAAAGGAAGAGGGTATTCTGAGAGTGTGAAAGAAGGAAGCTTGGCCCAAGCCGGCCAGCTGGAGGAAAAGATTACAACCCTTCACACTGAACCTTCATCCGCTGTAAACATTTCTTGGGAGCTTACGGAGTGCTAGGTACTGGTGATGCAAGAATAAATCAGGCAAACTTAACATCCCCAGAAGCTCAGAATCTGGTGAGCCCAGTCAGACTCTCAAAAGAGGTGAATATCATTAAGCGTCTGCCTTCAGCTCAGGTCATGATCCTGGAGTCCTGGGATCAAGCCCTGAGCTGGGCTCCCTGCTCACTGGGGAGCCTGCTTCTCCCTCTCCCTCTGCTGCTTCCCCTGCCTGTGCTCACTCGCTCGCTCGCTCTCTGTCAAATAAAACCTTAAAAGAAAAAGACGTGATTATAATACAACATAGGTGCCAGATGCAATGACAGTGATCAGGTATTGGCGTCATGGAAGGCCAAGAAGGTCCCCTGCTGAATGCAGGCACAGAAGAAAGCTCCCTAGAGGTTACTCACACTGTCTTTCATTTATTTTCCAGGCTTCAGTTCCTGAAGGCTTGAGCCTGGGTTATTTCCCTATAACTTACGCCCCTTATGTAAGCAGGAGTACCACTCCTATCTGCTTAATATTTACCCTAAGCTATAATAAAGGCTTGTGAAAGCGATGGAGGACACAAAGCCAGAAGGAAATGTAGATAAAATTAAATACCTTCTAACCTGCAGCCTGATAAATACTTGAGGCAGGTGCAGTATAATGTTCCTCCAGCAAACTCCCAACTGTCTTAATGGGAATGCTTTGCTAGAGGCAAACGCTACCTTAGCTTGACAATGGCAAGGCCTCCAGAATGCTGTGAGTCTTCTTCAGCATATGAAATCCTTTTGGAACTTTCCCTAGCTTTACTTTCTCCAACCCCAAAGTATATAATCAGTTGCCCTTCATAATCCTGGGGCAGCAGCTCTTTCTGCCCAGGGGTCCTGTCCCCGTGCTTTAATAAAACGACCATTTTTGTACCAAAGACTTATCAAGAAATCTTTCTTGGCCATTGGCTTGGGCGGGGCCCCAACACGGCGCTACTCAGAAACTAAGTCATTTGGAGCCCGACATGGAGGTTTCGGTCTTTTTATCTGGACTGAATCTCAGCCCAAACTTGATGACTATTTTCTCTCCTCTTCCTATACTCTCACTTCAGGAGCTTTTCAAGCAGTATGGTCTTATTGAAACACTTTGATGTGGATTGCTCAGGCTACAATCTCCTAGCTTGTGGCTACTCTACGGGGAGCAAAAAAGCCTGCCTTTTGACTGGAAGTTAGTACCCTGGCCAAGATGGTAATAAGACCCAGAAACTTGATGCTCTCTCTTTATTCCTGTCCTTATACAGAGTTGTCTGTCTGGGGCATGGGATAGTCACCTCAGTGAGTAGCTCAGCTCCTGATCCTAAGATTCCCGTGCAAGTTTTCCTCCTCATTGGTCTAATGTGATCCCCTCCACAGCTCTGGTCTAGCTGCTTCTGGCCGTGAGAACTTCACCCAGAGCTGGCTGAAACCAGGATCCGATTGAATTAAAACCCAACTGGAGAACGTTTTCTGGAGAAGTTGGCTGTAAAGACTAGATGTGTTGGAATATCGCTTAGATCATGATGGATTTCTGTCTTTACTGTTTTCCATCAATGTCCTCTACTAACTACCTAAACTACAAAATTGGGTAATTTCCCCTTGTAAAACTTTTTAAATGATTTCCATGGGTTAAAAACGGCAGGTTACTCAGTCCATATGCCAGGCACCCATCTGTAGCCTAGGATGCAATGGGGAGGTGGGGGGATCCTTCCTACAGGGCCTTTTACAGCAGGCCTTCCTTCATGACAAGGCAGGATGGTGATCAGTAGCAATTTTCTTTCTTTCTTTCTTTCTTTCTTTCTTTTTTAGATTTTATTTATTTGTTTGACAGAGAGATTACAAACAGGCAGAGAGGCAAGCAGAGAGAGAGGAGGAAGCTGGCTCCCCGCTGAGCAGAGAGCCTGATGTGGGCCTCGATCCCAGGACCCTGAGATCATGACCTGAGCCGAAGGCAGAGGCTTTAACCCACCCAAGCGCCCCAGCAATTTTCATTTGAGGGATTCCTCCACTTGCTTTGACACCTGGAACCTCTGACATATCCTGCATGGGACATCACCAGGGAATCAGGGAGCATTTTTGGTAATGGACCTTCTCTCTTCTTCAGTTCCCGAGGAGAAGGGGAGCTTCTTCAGGTCCCAAGGATTCTCCCTTGGGATGCCTTTTAACCCACTGGAAACAACTCTTATTGCAAAATTTAAAAGAGGATTGATCTCCTGTAATACCACATGGCTTTGGTAGGACCTATCAGATCTCTTCTGCAGAAAACAGGGCAAATGGACAGAGGTACCCTCCTAGGTCCAGTCCTTTAGTGCTCTACATCAAGACCCCAACCTAAGGGCCTCATGCAGAATGTGAACTCCCTCCTGATAGAGTGGATGATAATTATCTAAATAGGCCTCTGAATAAACTCAGGTTGCTGGAGAAAACACAGGCCATCCCTGATGAAGGGGACCCTGACTCTCTGGGTCATCCTAATAGATGTGGGGGCTTCTCCCTCATTTCCCCAGGGGGTTAATGGCTATAATTAGAGCCAATTGTGGTTAGTCTACCTCGGGACAGGACTTTAAGGAATACTCCCAAGTAGCTGCTGAAACTCTCTTTGTTTCAGGGAAATTCTCTGTCTTCTGTGGGGTCACATGGACTTTGATGGAAGAACAAAAACAAGAACAAAACACATGCATCTGCTCATCTGCCCACCCTGACCAGGTTTAGAACCAGGAACCTTTTCTCTGCCTTTTGGCAGCACTTCACCTCTTCTGTATCCCCCTCCTCCTGTTTCGGCACCACTTTGGTTGTGGCCTGCATAACTGGCTTCTTTCTAGACCATCCTTGGTACCTCTGGTACCACTGGCTCCTCCTCCCCTCAATGTCAAGGAGCTAAGAAGAGGACCCCCTGGACCTAACACTGCTCACTTTGGATTTCCCCAGCAGTGTCTCAGGTAAAAATTGACAATGGGAAAGAAGCTGATTGACTTTTTTTTTTTTTTTTCTGATTGACTTTTAAAAGAGGATCCAGGTCGAACATAATTCAGTATTGAAACTAAGTTTGGGACGCCTGGGTGGCTCAGTGGGTTAAGCCGCTGCCTTCGGCTCAGGTCATGATCCCAGGGTCCTGGGATGGAGTCCCACATTGGGCTCCCTGCTCAGCAGAGAGCCTGCTTCTCCCTTTCCCTCTGCCTGTCACTCTGCCTGCTTGTGCTCTCTCTGTCAAATAAATAAATAAAATATTTGAAAAAAAAATAAACTAAGTTTGTTGGTTTAATTAAGATAGACATGTCTTTAGAGTTATCAGCATTAAATATGAAACTTTTATTCTACCAAGGTTTACTGAAGGTCAAATAAGCTCATGTTGTCTGGGTTGCAATTTATCTACAAAAAGATGACTTAAGATAATGGTTAGTTTTGGGGTATCTGGGTGGTTCAGTCAGTTAAATGTCTGCCTTTTGGCTCAGGTCACAATCTCAGGGTCCTGGGATTGAGCCCCACATCGATGGGGGGAGGGTTTTTGCTCAGAATGGAATCTGCTTCTCCCTCTCCCTCTGCCCCTTCTCACTGCACATAATCACACATGCGCTCACACACACATGCGTGTGATCTCTCTCAAATAAATAAAATCTTTAAAGAAATAATGGTTAATTTTGTCTGTCTCAAAGTTTTCATGGGTAATTGTTAAGATAGCTTTCAAAGTTTTGCTTGGGGGCACCTGGGTGGCTCAGTGGGTTAAAGCCTCTGCCTTCGGCTCAGGTCATGATCTCAGCGTCCTGGGATCGAGGCCCGCATCGGGCTCTCTGCTCGGCAGGGAGCCTGCTTCCTCCTCTCCCTNCCTGCTTCCTCCTCTCCCTGTCTCTCTGCCTGCCTCTCTGCCTACTTGTAATCTCTCTCTCTGTGTCAAATAAATAAATAAAATCTTTAAAACAAAAACCAAAAAAACCCAAAGTTTTGCTTGGATGACAAATGGGATTAAATTCGTTAGACATGTCGGTCTTTTCCAAATTGAATAAAGTGCTAAAGCATTAATTACTGAGCATAGGTTTGTGCTTTTGACTTACTGCAGAGAAACAGAATATTTAGGTCTGTTGGAAAATATGCTTTGTGCCTAATAGATTCAAAATTTTCCATCTAAAGGATCCTGGTGTAACAGTTTATAATTGGTTACTAACTTTTTTACTGGAGACTAAAGTTTCTAAGAGTTAAAATTCCATGTACTTAAGACTGATGGAAATAAGGGAAGCAGCTCTGTATACAGGAAAGCTGGAGATATGGAAGAAAGATATAAGAAATGGGAATTACATTTTTTGTTGAAGGTAAAAGGTTAATTTTGTCCTAAAATGAGACCGGTTGTTTGGAGAGAAATGGCTCGGGACAAAATCTAAATGCAAAAGAAAGTCGTGGGTTTATGAAGGGAGATCTTTGGAAAGGAATTTTATATGCATTTAGGATGGAGTAAATTTAAAATTAATGGATTCTAAAAAGTACACTGGGGGGGCCTGGGTGGCTCAGTCGGTTGGGTGTCTGGGTCTTGATTCAGCTCAGGTCATGATGGAGCCTTGGATTAGGCTCAGGGCTCAGCGGGGAGTCTGCTTGAAGTTTTCACTCTCTTCCTTCCCCCAACCCCACCTCCTGCTCATGCATGCCCTCTCTCTCTCAAATAATAAATAAATCTTTTTTTAAAGTATACTTTTTTTTTAAGTAAAATATAAGATTAAAAGTCTGCTCTCCTCTCTGTTCAAAAGATAGTTTTCTTGGATTATTGGACTGCTCTCAAATAAAATGTAAACAAAAGTGGGGTTTTTTTTGTTTGTTTCTTTTTCCTTTTGCCTGCCCAGGAAAACCAGTTTCTATGTGTTGTCTTTATCAGGTCTTTGATTACTTAGTTAAAATTTCTCAATATTAAAAGAGCTAAGTTTTGCTAACAGCTATATAACCCTACATATTTGCCTTTGGAATCTCTTACTGTCACCTTAGTTAAGTAAATTTTTAGTTTTATAATGATCTGTAATCCTATTTAGGCAGGTGCTGTAAAACTTTCTGAGGGATTTAAACAAACTTCCCCAAGATTTAAATTGTAAATGAAGTCTTTTGACCAACTGGGCTTGTTTATTTGGTATGTTAAATTACTTGAAAAGCACTGTCAAACAAACAATGATAATTATGGTTGCATCTGGGTAAATGCTATAACTATTCTAGAGATTGTATGTAGTTCCTCAAGTTTTAATATGTTCTGGTATAAGGTCATCACTTGATATTCTGGTGGCTGAAGTGTTGTGTGTCACAGAAATAACCCGATTTCCTTACCAGCTATATTGTAACCTCTCATCAGATCTTCAGCCAAGTCCATTTTTGAGTCTTTTTGTCATTTATAGTTACTGTTCTTATTCTCTTGTAAAACATATTTCATCTTCAAGGAGATTCATAAAAAGGGCTTTTGACAATTACAGGTATTTGATATCTTTAAAATTATAAAACTAAAACTGGTAAGAATTTTCAGAACTAACTAAACTGAGGAAGATTATAATTTTTGTGACTTTTTTTTTTAAGATTTCATTTATTTATTTGACAGAGAGAGAGAGAGAGATTACAAGTAGGCAGAGAGAAGAGGAAGCAGGCTCTCTGCTGAGCAGGGAGACCGATGCAGGGCTTGATCCCAGGACCCTGAGATGATGATCTGAGCCAAAGGCAGAGGCTTTAACCCACTGAGCCATCCAGGCACCCCAGTGTGACTCTTGTTTGAAACATTATTGGTTCCCTAATGTTTGCTCTTCCAGATTAAGGAAATTTTCTCTTAAGAATTCTGTGATATACAAAAATAAGGTAAAATATTCTTCTGTGTACAAAATGAAGCCTTTAACTTTTCTCTCTACCTGAACCCTCTGAAATTCAAAAGGTCTCAGTAAGTAGTCTTTCTTCCATGGCAATCATAGTCATTTGCATAAATTCGATAGGAATCTCTTCAATCTAGATTCCTTATGAAAAGTTCTAGCAAAGCAAATTTTGAAAGATCTGTATGCTAAATCACTATTCTTGCTGAGCTTATGTAAATAATTGGTCAAGTTTGTTAAGACTAGACTTGTTTTTCTTTTTTCTTTTTCTTTTTCAGATTTTCTTTATTTCAGAGAGAGAGAGAGGAGAGAGAGAGCGCGCATGCAAGCATGAGCTGGGTGGAGGTGGGGATGGGCAGAGGGAGACGGAGACTCTCCGCTGAGCAATGAGCCTGATGCAGACTCTGTCCCAGGATCAGGACCTGATAAACTGGACTTGTTTTTCAAATAAATTTAATCCTGATTTGCTATCTGATTAAAAATTAGGGTTATCATAGAGGAAAAAGATGTTTCAATAACACATATTTGTAAATATTAAATTTTAATACTATTTCTTATAGACCAGAGTAGATCCTGAATTCTGGTTTCTCAAACACTTGACTACGGCTCTCCAACCTCTCCAAGTAAGGTTTCCAATCTACTTGGAACTCCATTCTCTTGACTTAAAAATCATTAAAAACTAAAACTGCTTTTTCCCTAAAAGTCCTAAAAACCGATGCTGGACAACTTGAGATAAACTTAAGAGAAATTGTATAGACCATCTTTGTGCTTATTATTCTGTGGAGATAATGGATGGCCCCACTTTCCCTATGACTGGATTAGATGATGCACTTCTCCTACTTGCCAGTTATTCCTTATGATTCGGATATTGTTAAGGTTAGACTTCAAAAAAGAGGGCTTCTTGATGATTTTATTCCTTAGTAATATTTATCTTAGAAGCCACTTCTACTGATGTAAAATGCAAGTAGAGGCTTTAGCGAAGTACACAGTGACCACCTTTAACTAAGCTTGCCATGCAGTCATGCACCAATTCAAAAGGTGGCCCTCTAAAGCCAAAGAGACTTTGATATCCTGACTGCAGTTCAAGGAGGCCCAGAATTAGATGGCTGGCCCCTAATGGGACCCAATGGCTATGCAGCTCTATCTTACGGCCATGGCCTTCTCCAGGCTGGGCAGGCCCCGGTACTCTGGTACTCTGGGTTTTCCTTGAATGCACGGATACATTATTAAAGCCATTACCAACCCAGCCAACCTTCCAGATTTAAAACAATAATAGACACGTTCTGTGTTTCATTGGTGTGACCACCTAGCATCCATCTTTATGCCTTCTGGGGGATGTCATTTGGCACATGGAAGCTCTTTATAAGTACACAGTCAAAGCCCTAAATGACACTCAATATAGACACTCAAAATAGCATTTCTCTATTAAATACCGAAATAACACAAATGTGTAAAGCGATTCTAGAAAATAGAACGGCATTAGATGTTTTACCTGTTGCACAAGGTCCTATCATAAAAACAGAATTCTGCATATACATTCCAGATTACCACAAAAATATCTCTGGGTTTCTGGGCGCCTGGGTGGCTCAGTGGGTTAAAGCCGCTGCCTTCGGCTCGTGTCATGGTCCCAGGGTCCTGGGATCGAAGCCCACATCGGGCTCTCTGCTCAGCAGGGAGCCTGCTTCCTCCTCTCTCCTCTCTCTCTGCCTGCCTCTCTGCCTACTTGTAATCTCTCTCTCTGTGTCAAATGAATAAATAAAATCTTAAAAAANNNNATCTCTGGGGCGCCTGGGTGGCTCAGTGGGTTAAAGCCGCTGCCTTCGGCTCAGGTCATGATCCCAGGGTCCTGGGATCGAGGCCCACATTGGGCTCTCTGCTCGGCAGGGAGCCTGCTTCCTCCTCTCTCCTCTCTCTCTGCCTGCCTCTCTGCCTACTTGTAATTTCTCTGTGTCAAATGAATAAATAAAATCTTAAAAAAAAAATATCTCTGGGTTTCTAACTGACAAGGATACTCAAGTTGGCGCTTTAAACGATCTCTTTCCTTTAGTGATTGGTTAAAACTCCTGGACTGGAGGAAAATTACGGTCAACTATCAAAGGTCTTTTATTCAGGCTTTTCTGTCTCATTGTAATATTAACCTTATTTTGTCATCTTTTCTGGTATGTCCCTGCCTGGTGCCAAGACTCCTTCACTGCCATAACTTCCGGCTGACAAACGATCCTTTCGAACTCAAGGAGGTTCGTATATGTTGTCTACCTTGGATTGGCTGCCTCTGCCTTTGGTAACTCCTCTGTGTAATGATTCCCCAACTGACCAATGTTGACTCATAGGTATGAACATCTCTATGCCCCTATTTAGCAGGAAGAAGTTAGAGAAGAGAAGACGTTTCACCCTCAGCAACCTTAAAGATTTAAGGGTCAAAACTGTTCAGGGGGGGATGATGTGAGAAACAAAGGCAGAAGGAAATGTAGATAAATGTCCTTATCATCTGCAGCCCACTGACAAATACTTGAGGCAGGCAGAGTATATATAACCTTCCTGCAGGAAACTCCCAACTGTCTTAATTTAATGATTTGCTAGAGGGAAACACCACCTTAGCTTGACAATAACAAGACTTTCCAGGATACTGTGAGTCTTCTTCAGCATATGAAATCCTTTTGGAACTTTCCTTAGCTTTGCTTTCCCCAACCCCAAAGTATATAATCAGTTGACCCTCACAATTCTGGAGCAGCAGCTCTTTCTGCGCAGGGGTCCTGTCCCCGTGCTTTAAGAAAATCACCTTTTTTGCACCAAAGACCCCTTAAGAATTCTTTCTGGACCCCAACAACACACTCCAAAAACTACATCAAAAGTCTGATTTTCACAAGTTAAAAACATGACTCCTGAACAAATATAAAATAAGACACGTCAAATCTTTACTCATTAATTGACGAGGGAACCAGCAAGATGAAGCAGGTTCAAAAATCGCTTCGAGCAACTGACTGTGGCATTTTAGTAAAGGAACGTGAGAGTAAGATTGCTAGGTTAGATACAAAACTGGTCAAAGTCTTACAGAGCAAGAAACAGGTAACCATGAGCATTTTGTTTTTACCAGGTAGAAATCATCTGCATAGATCTACATGTTATAGGTCACTTCACAGTGTGAGCTCTTAATTAGTAAAGGCCAAGTTCAAATAATACTAACATCTCCTAGGGCAGAGGTGGCAAGCTTTTTCAGTAAAAGGCCGATATAAATGTGTTAGACTTTGTAGGATACATAACACCTTTGTCACATATTCTTTTGTTGTTTTTATTTTTGTTTCTAAGCCTTTAAAAATGGAAAAGGCGTTGTTAGCTCAAGGGCCCTATGAAAACTGGCCACAGGCTGGCTTTGGCCTGTGGCCATAGTTTTCGGACTTCTGCCCTGGAGGATATCATTGGGTAGGCCTGTTAAACTGTGTTTTGACATGATGTGGAAGGGATAGACATTGCTAGCTCAGCCACATTCGGAAGTTTTAGATAATTTATAAATACACAGTCATCAAAACAAAAGCTTGCCCACCTACCAACTGAGATTATCCCTTGTGGCACCACTGCTGGGTGGAGTTTACTTTGGGAAACAGGATTACTTGCTTCCACGTTCCAAGAATGTCCCTCCAGCAGTTCAGATTAAACAATTCCTAACCTTTGGTTCACTACTTTTTTTCTACTTATGATAAGATTTGCAACCCGCCCAAGCCACAGTGGGTGGAGGTATATGAGAGTGCCGCAACACTCTCACAAAAAATGCTGGGTTTGTTAAGAGCTTTTAAAGTTTATTTTTTTCCCATAAATTCGTCTATTCCTTGTTCTAGTAAGTCTTCAGGAGCACAGTTCCTAGGCCAGGTTCTATGCTAGGCTCTGCTTTCACAGTGAGGAAGCTGGGCACGTGACCTGCCCCACCAGGTACAGTTCAGCCGTGGAGATAATGAAACAAGTGAGTGCAATCAAGTGAAGCATCACAATTGGATGACAGACAACCCTAGATTGTGGGATTACACTGTGTGGGGCTTACACCACCCTCCATGGACTAAGCACACTTAATGTTTGGTTTTACTGCTTAGAAGGAACAATGTATTAGGAATTATGGAAGGAAAGCCAATGTTTACTTAGCTATTTTGGCGTCTCTCACTGAGTTACAAGGTCCTGACTCTTACACTCCCTGATTTTGTTCCCAGTCCACATGTGTGGCAAAAACAGTTCAAACAAAGATAAAAGTTAATTTTTCTCTCAAGTAAAAGAAGTCTAAAGGTGGGCAGTGGAGGGCTGTTAAAGTGAACCCACAAAGTCTTTAAGGAACCTGGGCTCCTACTATTGCAACGTTTTAACATCCCTAGGGTATGGCCCTCATCTTCAAGGTTTAATGTGGCTGCCGACATTCTAGTCATCACATCAACATTCTAGGCAGCAGAATGGTAGAAAGGATACTCTTCCCTGTAAGAAAACTTCCCAGAAGTTGCACACAATACTTTCATTTGTATGTCTTTGGACAAAATTTAGACACATGGCCACATCTAGCTGCAAAGGAAGAGGCATTTTGTCTTTAGCTGGGTATCTGTGTGCCTAGTTAAAGTTGAAAGTTCTTCATTCTAAAGAGGAAAAGGAAGATGGGTTAGGGCAAATAGCAATCCCTACCATATTGTGAAATACCACCCTGTGATTTGACAGTCATCAAGGCAGTGCTTTCTTTTCAATATTCTCTAAGCTAAAGAAAATCCCTTTTTAGAGTGATACCTTCTGGTGCCTAACCTTACCACCAACTTACTCCAAATCTCATGACGTAGGGTGAGATTACTTCCGGGAAGGTTTTTCTATACAGAGTACCATTTAACAATATTTTAGTTGCAAGTGTCAGAAAACCAAATTCCAGCTAGTGTAAAAAATATTCCAAAATCCTGGAATTATGGCTTTGCCGTGGCTTGATCTAGAAGTTTTAAAAGTTTCCATCTCTTGGGCTCCACCTCTGCTATGTGGGCTTCATTTTCAGACCATACCCATTTTAGTTCTGGTGGGTCTGGATCTTTAAAAGAGCCAAGTGCCCTCAAGAACTCTAGCCTCACACCCTGCCAGCTCAAATCCACTGGCTAGGAGAAAGGCCAATTTTGCTGGCTCCTGCAAGGACACTGAGGTTCATGCTGATTGGTTCCCTTGATGTGACATTCCATCTCTCCCCTGACCAATCACCACGGCCAGAGGGATGCGTTGTGGTGATTCACTTAAACCTGAGTCATATGGTCCACCCTTGTAGCCAAGAGTGTCCAACTCCAGTCCAACCTGGCTAAGAATGAGAGAGGAATAGATCCCCAAAAGAACACAGAGACTGGAAGGTTCCCTTCCGAGTTATCAAACTTTTAGTACTCCAAACAATGTTGCCAAGAATACTTTTAGGAATGTGTTTAAAAAAAGAAATGTAAAGTTTCTTGCCCCTGGGGTCCTGTGAATTAAACTTACTGTAATTTTAAGAGCACCCACTCTTTAAACCAATGAAAAACAAGGACATGCTAGCTATGAAGACTATCTATAATGATGAGGGAGCAGAAGGCAAGCTGAGGACAAAGCATAAGCTGATACCCCGTAACCCCGTCCCCCACTCTGGGTGGGACTTCTGTGACATTTCTTAGGTAATCCTGGCTGGCCTAAGGCAAAGGGAAGCAAAAACAAATGGTTACTCTATAGAGATTGTAGTCCTGTAAGACAAGAGTCTCCCTCGGTTTACAAATGTCTTAGTGATTTACAAGAATAAAGCATTTTTATCAATAACTTAACTTCCAGAAGGAAATGAAGATAAAATTAAATGCCCTTGGGGCTCCTGGGTGGCTCAGTCGGTTAAGCATCTGCCTTCGGCTCAGGTCATGATAGCAGGGTCCTGGGATTGAGTCCAGCATCAGGCTCCCTGCTTGTTAGGGAGCCTGCTTCTCCCTCTCCCTCTGCTGCTCACCCTGCTTGTGCATGCTCTCTCTGTGTCAAATACATACACACACACACACACACATACATACATAAAATGAAATCTTTTTTAAAAATTAAATGCCCTTATAATCTGCAGTCCATTGACAAATACTTGGGGGAGGCAGAGTATAATGTTCCTCCCAGGAAGCTCACAACTGTCTTCATGTTAATGCCTTGCTAGAGGGAAAAACAACCTTAACTCAGCAATGGCAAGGCCTCCAGTGTCCTGTAAATCCTCTTTAGCATAGGAAAATTTTTCTGAAAATCTCCCTTTTCCTTAACCTCCCTCAACTCACAAGTCTGTACAGACTCAGTCACTCCTCACAATCCTGGGGCAGCAGTTCTTTCTGCCATGGGTCCTGTCCCTGTGCTTTTAGAAAACCCCATTTTGCTTCAAAGAATTCTTTCTTGATCGTTGGCTTTGGACCCCACCCTGCCAAACCTCACCTATATTCCAAAACTATATCATATAATGCTGACTTTGACATCCTAGACACTTATTAATCTCCTCCTGTTTTCAGGGACAGGAACCATTTAGAACCCTAAGTAGTTAGTTGTCTAAAGAAAAACAAAGTTCTCAGGTTATGAACAACCTAATCTCTCTGGGTATTTGTATATGGGTCAGTCACAGGAGTATTGGGTATAAAGCTGCTCTTTCTGCCTTTAGTCTTGCAGAGTGTCCAAGAGGAAATGCTTCGCTTCTGGTTGAATACAGGACACAAGGAACTTAACCCGGTAGCCTGGAGAACTGGGTTGATGAGGCGGGGTTTGTGTTTTGTTTTGGTTTTTTGTGTGGTTTTTTGTTTTGTTTTGTTTTGTTTTTTGTGTGTTTTGTGTTTTTTTTTTTAAAGTTTCGGCGCCACCTCGTGGTCAATAAGTACAACTACAATGCCATCCTCTCCAAGAGTTGATAGACCTACTTGTTCGGGTCTTTCAAAGGCCGTGTTATAACACAACTGTTCACTGGTTATGTCTGGCAGGCACTGCAATGAGGGAATCAAGAGGCCAGGGTCACATACCCCAAATAACTGAACACAGAGACTCCAGCAAAAACTTACACACGAATGTTCACAGCAGTACTATTCGCAGTAGCCAAAAGGTGGAAACAATCCAAATGTCCATCACCAGATAAAGGGATAAACAGAATGTGGTCTATTCACATAATGGAATATATTCAACCATGAAAAGAAGTGAAAGCACTGACATGGTGCAACATAGACGAACCTCAAAGATATGAGGCTGAGAGAAAGAAGCCAGACACAGAAGGCCACATAGTGTAGGATTCCACGTATATGAAATGTCCAGAACAGGCAAGTCCATAGAGATGGAGAATAGACTGTTGGTTACACAGGCTGGAGGTTGGGGAGTGACGACTTAATGGGTGTCGAGTTTCCTTTTGGGGTGATGAAAATGTTTTGGAACTAGACAGTGATGATAGTTGCATCTCACTGTGAACATAACAAATGACACAGAATTGTTTACCTTAAGATGACCAATGTTATGTTGGTCAATTAAAAAAAATAAAGCAGCCAGAGTCACAGAGCTGTTTGGGGTAACTCGGGCAAGCTGTATAACCCCTATGGTCACTTCCAGCTCTCATTCAGCAACTTTGTGAAGGATAAAGGGGAGTGACATTTATTGATTCATACTGATATTATTATTTTTTTTTAAGATTTTATTTATTTATCTGTCAGAGAGTGAGAGAGCACAAGCAGGCGGAGCAACAGGCAGAGGTAGAGATAGATGAAGGCTCCCTGCTGAGCAACGAGCCTGATGTGGGACTCGATCCCAGGACCTTGGGATCAGGACCTGAGCCGAAGGCAGCTGCTTAACCAACTGAGCCACCCAGGCGTCCCTCATACTGATATTATTAACTTTTCAAAAGGAAATACACATGGTAAAAAAAAAATCAGTGAAGTATAAATCTGGTTCCTAATCTTGTGGCCCCAAGAAGAAGTATTTTAGGTGTACCTACTCAGGGCCAGGTGATGCTACTACTGCTGGTTTGGGGGCCACACTTAATAAGAGAGGAACCAGAACTTCCTTCAGAAAGATAGGTATTTGCTTGTTTTTTGCCTTTTTTTTTCTTAAAATTTTACTTATTTATTTTACAAAGAGAGAGAGAGAGGGAGAGAACAAGCAGGGGGAGCAACAGAGGGAGAGGAAGAAGTGGGTCCCCTCTTCAGCAGGGAGCTTTTTGCTTTTTACTCTGAAGTTTTTTCAGACTTATAGAAGTTCTAAAGATAGCACAACAAGCTCCCATATACTTTTTACCCAGATTCAACCACGTGTAGCATTTTCCCCATTGGCTCTACCTCTACTCCCCCCACTTCTCACCTCCTATATATAGTTTCTTTGTTACTTCTAGGAGTAGGTTGCAGGCATCATGCCCATTTACCTCTTAATACTTTATTGTGTTTGAATTTTTACCTTGGATATTCTCATATAACCACAGTTCAGTTATGTACTATTTTGGGAATTTAATTGTACATGCATTGATACAATATTTGTGGGAACTTTTGACAACACACTCACACCATCTGAGCAGTCAGGATAACTTTGGGGGAAGCAGGTGACATTTCCTGGTCCTGGTCTGCCTCCTTGGAGACTCATATACTAGCTATGAACCAAGAAGAGGGCCCCTACCCAACCACACTGGCACCCTGATCTCAGACTTCCAGCTTCCAGAACTGAGAAATACATTTCCATTGTTTGTAAGCCAATTTGTCTGTGGTGTCTCGTTACAGCAGCCAGAACAGACTAAGACGGCACTGGACCTTCACTCATTTCTGACTCTTGCTAACTCCTCTCTTTAATCCCATTGCCGGGGGTGGGGGAAAGGATGTCAGTTCTGTATATTACCTGGTGATGGTAGATGATGATGATGATGATGATGACGATAAAAATGGAGAGTTTAACAGTTTATTTTTAAGCTACATCAAAGTGTCATATACCTATACATTTGAGGTAACCTCTGTGTCTTGTTTCTTAGCTGGAAAGTGGAAATCATGACTGTCAAATGAGATATTATAATTCTTGTGTGCCTTTTCTGAGTCCACTTTTCCATTTGGGCTTCAAGAGGCTACCAAGTGAAGCTGTTGTTTAATAAGTACAGAGTTTCAGTTTTGCAGGATAAGAAAGCTGTGGAGACTGATTGCACACCAATGCGAATATGCTTAAATCCCCTAAACTATACACTTAGAAATGGTTATGGTGGTAAATTTTACTTTATACATTTTTTTTTAATCACAGTAAGTAAAAAGGCTACCAAGTGAGACATACGAAAAGCTGTCCCAGGAGAGTGATGGTGTTTCTGTGGCTGCCAAAGGAGAGACCCAGGTCACTGGCAAACAGTGAGGGAAGCCAGTGGGAGTCCTCTCACAATGGGCAGAAAAGGCTGTGTGAGGGATGGTTCAGACCAGGTCAAGGGAAGTGTTCCAGCAGGGAGGCTGTGGAAATTCAGGACAGTACTGTGGGCACAGGGTTGGCCTTGAGGATTGCTAGGGTTCCTTCCAACTCTGAGAGGCTGAAGGACTGGAGCTGAGTCAAGTTCAGCAAATGCTTAAATTTTCCATTCAAAGAGTGTAAAATCTAACTATGGCATATTTGAAGAACAGAAGTTTAGGTTAAAAAAACCCCACAACACCACCAGTGTGTGTGTTCTCCCACTATGGGAGAATATAACCTAGTATGACCTTTCTGGTAGGAATCTACTGCTAAAAAGGTATCCCAGAAAACAACTGGACAAGTGTGAAAAACATGTCATTGCTATTTCTAATAGCAGAAAACACCAAACAACTTAAATGTCCATTATAAAAACCAGTGGCCATTTGATGGCATTTGGAGGTATGAGGTGCCACTCTAAGCCAAAGGGAGATGTTTGGAGAAGGACGTGGGACAGAAAGGGCAGTGAGCCAGGAATACTGTTCCTTTCTGCTTCTCTCCACAGCCTTCTCCTTTCTCTGCAGACGGGCTTTCCCCACTTTAATATTCATGGGACAGACAAGGACTGCCTCAGCCTAGACACCATGACCCCTGACTGGCTTAACGTTTAAGTCTCAGTTCCCAGGAGCTTCCTCTCAGCTGGCTGGCTTGGGTCAGACGCCCATTCCTGAGCCAATCAGCTGTGGCTGGAGGATGGGGTCATACAGCACTCTCTTGTAGTTAGGCCCATTACCTAGGCAGGGGCTGTTGAGTGATGGGTGCCCTGGAGCTGTCTATACTCACTCACCAGAGCGATCTAGGACCAGCTGGAAGCAATGCGGAACCCCAGGTTCCACTCCACACCTAGGAATCATTTTAACAAGGACCTCAGTGGTTGGTTTGTCTATTAAAGTTTGACAGACACTGGTTTATCACAAGAAAGGAAGGTTGGCTTCCCTTTGTTTCCTTCCTCCCTCCCTCCCCTTCCTTCTTCTTCCTTCCTTCCTTCCTTCCTTCCTTCCTTCCTTCCTTCCTTCCTTCCTTCCTTCCCTCCCTCCCTCCCTCCCTTACTCAAACAATTTTATTGCTGTATATCACACATACCATACAATCCAACTATTTAAAGCACATCATTCAAATTTTTTTAGTATGTTCACATCATCACAGCCAATTGTAGAACATCTTCATTGTCCAAAAAAGAAACCCATACTCCTTGGCTTTCATCTCCCAACCCTCCTCCTCCCCATTCCCCCAATTACCCTCCTCCCTGGCAATCACAAATCTGCTTTGTCTCTAGAGATCTGTCTGTTGTGGACATTTCATATAAGTGGAGTCACACAGAGTATGTGGCCTCTTCCGTCTGGCTTCTTTCACTTAGTGGAATGTTTTCAAGATTCATGCACAGTGTAGCATGCATCAGCATTTCATGCCTTTGTATGGCCGAATGCTATTCCAGCATAGGGACAGGTCACATTTTGTCTGTCCACTCATCTTCTGTTTCCACTTTTTGGCTATTATGAATCATGCTGCTAGGAACGTTCATGCACAAGTGTTGGGGTGGACATATTTTCATTTCTCTTGGGTTGGACTTCCATTTTTGTAGGGAAAAAAAATCACATAACAAACTCAGTGTGACTGAGCCCTACTGGGCAGCTTCTGATATCACCCAGGGGTAATCTTGAAATAGGACTCAGAACTGTGTAGGTCTGCTCCAAAGCAAATACATGCCTGAAAGCAAACCTTACTGAAGCTCTTCGGAGGGACAAGGAGGAGTGACACATCACATGGGGTTCGAACTATCAGTCCAGTCCTTTCCCACCCCAACATGCATCCTCTCATGGAAATCATCCCCTTCCCCTAGCCCAGGGGTTTCCTTTTCTCTTCTTCTGTACCCCCCATGGCCCCTCCTCTTCCTCTGTCCCAGCACTCCCCTGCCTCATCCTTTTCTACCACACAGCAAAGCAGCTGGGCACAATCTGCTCCCCCTTACCCACCCCCGACCTTGGTCAGCAAATCAAGGACCTTTCCTGGAGAATAGTGGTAACTGATAAATCATCCTCCTGCCACAGATAATTGTAGTTCCTGCTGGTCTGCCCATCCTTGCCCGTCACAACAAACACACATTTACAAGTGCATATAAAAACATCTGAAGTGTAGAAAATTGTGTGTTAATAATAAACCTTTACTTCTTTTTATGCAATCCTTCATTATTAATTATGAGAAGCATTGCCTTTATCTGGAATGCTTAGTATCTTACTTTTTTTTCACTTGTTCTACTATGAGCATCTTTCATTTCAGTGCATATAATAGGCCTCTTGTCTAATGGCTACCCTGTTACTTAATGTGTAAGTGTTTATAAGCTATTGAACAAGCCCCTACTAGTGGACATTCAGGTAATATTACTTTTATAAGCAGCAAACACAATAGGGAGAATTTAATTTCAAAAAATCACAATTAAAAAACGAAGACACCACCACAACAGAAAACCAGTGTTCCAGTGTTTCAGGGTTTCTCCTGCTGATTTCCAGTTTGTTACTGGAACTTTCATGTCACCTGGAGGAAGAGCGCCCCTGGGGTGTGAGGATTAGTGGGCCTCTGGGCATGTTATTTCTGTAAAAGTGAGCAAAGTATTTCTGCCCTGACTGATGATGAGTTGTTCACCAGTCTCTAACTGCTCACGGGATTGCACAACTTGTCCAAACTATAGCAGAGCTTGACTGCAACGGAGCATCAGCTATCCTTGGATCTGATAACCCCACAACTCTTGAGCACTGAATCCTGGAGCTTCTCATTTATTTTACTTGCCCTGGCAAACATGTTGTTGGTCCCTTCACTCTACAGTGTCTTAAATCATCAAAGCCGGTCCCTACCCCATATCTCCTCTGGAATGGTACTCAGACTCACCTCCTTCCGGACCTGGTATTTCTTCCCAGCCCCAAGTGTACTTTGTACTTAGCCCAGACTTCTACATGTTGCCTATATGATGCTGTACCTGATCTGTTCCTTTATTTTTTTTTAAAGATTTTATTTATTTATTTGACAGAGAGATAGGGAGCACAAGTAGGCAGAGCGGCAGGCAGAGGGAGAGGGAGAAACAGGCTTCCCACCAAGCAGGGAGCCCTGACCTGAGCTGAAGGCAGCTGCTTAACTGACTGAGCTGCCCAGGTGCACCGTTTCCTTCTTTAGACTCTGAACTCTGATGGTAGAGACCAACTCATATCCCTAGAGTAGGTGCTCAATGAGTGTGTGTTACAATGCCTGAAGTGATGTATTAAGAAACTGAACTGGGGTGCCACTCATGGATTGCATTACTCTGAACTCAGGAACATGGGCCTGGGACATGGAGGCATGGAAAATGGCCTCTCAAGGTTGAAGAGGGTGGCTAAGGGAGCACTTGAACCCTGCTAGTCAAAGGATGGGTCAAAAATTAGCAGCACTGACATCACCTGGGTACTTGTGAGAAATACAGACTCTCAGGCCCCAGCTCAGGGAGAGTGAACCTGAATGTGCATTTGAATAAGATCCCTGTGGTATGTGTCTGGACCTTAAGGTTTTGGAAGTACTGTGCTAGAAGAGGTGTTGCCAGCCCTTCAGACCAACTGATTTATTCTTGTCCTGAGCAGGTGGGAAGACTCCGGGGGAAGGTGCAGTAAGAAGCACATAGCAGTAACCCTTGCCTCAGCTACATCGATGGTGCTTGGGTGGGAAATGGGGCTACAGCACCAGAATCAGGTCTGTTCTTGGTTCCAGGATGAGTTGCCACTTAACAGCTGGGTGATCCAGCTCATTGTTGGGCACACAGTAGGTTGTCAATATTTTTGGATGAATTACTAAAGATTGGTTAAGCCTAGTTAACCTCTCTTAGTCTATTTCCTCATCTATAAAATAGGGATGATGACAGTCATGTCTGTCTGTCTGTGCCCACCTCCCGGGGCTGCTATGAGGTTAAATGAGATAAGGAAGGTGAAGATTACCTTAGATGTGTGAGTTCCTACCACAGAATAAAGCTTGGGTCTCCGCAGAGTTTTTAGAAAGGAGGTAAGTTGTGTTTCCACAAAAGCCAGCTGCTGTTACAGGTGCTATGCTAGGGTCAGGTAAATGCAAACTTGGTTTCAGAGAAGGGCAGCAGGAAAGAGTTAACAAAGGTGGTCTCTGGTAGTGAGTTTGTAGATTTCCACTGTCTGCATTAACTGCTATACTGTTCAACTCTTTTTTTTTTTATTTTATTTATTTATTTGACAGAGAGAGAGAGAGCGAGAGAGAGAGCGAGCACAAGCAGGGGAGCTGCACAGGGAGAGGGAGAAGCAGGCTCCATGCTACCCTACATGGGGCATGAGCCCAGGACCCTGGGATCATGACCTGAGCTGAAGGCAGACGTTTAACCAACTAAGCCACGCAGGTGTCCCTACACTGTTCAAATATTAAAAACTAATGACATACACAATGCTTCTGAAATTGGAAAAGAAACTCCAACTAGAGGAGAGAAAAGGGGGGAGGGGCAGGAAGAAAGGCTATATGGTTTTCAACTGCTTTTTTGTCTCAAATCTTCAATGGCCCCACTTGGAATGAGGTCTATCCCAAGCCACCACAGGAAAAGAAAGTGAACATGCTTCCTTGGCAATTACTCAAGGAGACTACCCAATAAGTGAGATGACTAAACATGTCAGACTCACAAGTTCATCACCCTTGTTCTAAGCACTTAGAAAATGCATCTAGTAGCCTGGGTCTGTTAATACTTTATGTGGACTTTTAACTGTGTTATGAAATAATTCAGTTTAAAAAGGAAAGATCCTTTTGAGAATAATGGGGCTAATTGTCATATTGGTTTTTTAATTAAGGGCAAATTCACAGAACATAAAATTGACCACTAACTATTTTAAACTGTACAATTCGGTGGCATTCAGCACATTCTCAATGCTGTACAACCATCACCTCTATCTAACTTCAAAACATTTTCATTATCCCAGAAGGGAATTCTGTATCAATGAAATGGTTACTCCCAATTTCCTTCTCTGTCCAGGCCTTGGCAACCACTGGTCTGCTTTTTGTCTCTATGGGTTTACCTATTCTGGAAATATCATATGAATGAAATCATACAACATGTGACCTTTTGTTCTGACTTCTCTTGTCATCATGTCTTTGAGGTTTATTCATGTGGTAGCACGAATCAGTGCTTCTTTCCTTTTTATGACTGAATAATATTCCATTATATGGATATACCACACTTTGTTCATCCACTCACATGTTGATAGACATCTGGGATGTTTCCATCTCCAGCCACTGTGAATGGTGCTGCTATGAACATTTGTTTACAAGTATTTGTTTGAATACCTATTTTTGATTCTTTGGGGTATAAACCTAGGATAGAACTGCTGGAACACAGGTTTAGCTTTCAGAGGAGCTGCCGAACTGTTTCCCACAGCTGTAAATCATCTTACACACTAACCAGTATGAAACGTATGAGATTGTACGAGGGTTCTAGGTTCCCCACATCCTCGCCAACCCTAGCCAAGCAAGGTCACTCTTCTGAAACTGATGAAGGGCACTGCAGGTTCTCATCCATCCACCCTTACATTTCACTCATTGAGCCCCTACAAGTACTTCTTTACCTCCAGGGAGTTTGCTCTTAGGATGTCATCTCTACCCACTGGGAGCTTGTGCCCTGGGATAACCTGGGCATGACCCTTGCACTGCCTTCCCCTGCATCTCCCACAACCAATCCATCACCAAGTCCTGCTGATTGCACATGCAAAATACAGCTCAGATCTGTTCACTTCTCCCTGAGGTCTGCTGCAATCATCTCAGTCGAGGTCACTGTGACAGCTCACCTGCGTCCCTCTTCTTCTTTTTTAAACCACCTGTATCAGTTATCTATTCCTATAGAACAGATGACCACAAATGTGGCAGCTTAAAACCCACCATGTTTTTTTCGTTAGTAATCCTACACCCAGCATGGGGCTTGGACTCATAACCTCACAACAATCAAGATGTTGGCTGGGGCTGCAGTCATCCTATGGCTCAACTGGTGAAGGATCTACTTCCCAGCTCACTCAATGGCTCTTGGCAAGGCTCAGGGCTTTGTGGGCTGCTGGCTGGAGACAACAGTTCTTTGCCATGTGGACTCCTCTGTAAGGCAGCACACAACATGGCAGCTGACTTCCTTCAAAACAAATGAGCAAAAGAGTGAGAGGGAGCCCAAGACAGACATCATNTGCTGGCTGGAGACAACAGTTCTTTGCCATGTGGACTCCTCTGTAAGGCAGCACATAACATGGCAGCTGACTTCCTTCAAAACAAATGAGCAGGGCGCCTGGGTGGCTCAGTGGGTTAAAGCCTCTGCTTTCGGCTCAGGTCATGATCTCAGGGTCCTGGGATCGAGGCCCGCATCGGACTCCCTGCTCAGCGGGGAGCCTGCTTCCCCCTCTCTCTCTGCCTGCCTCTCTGCCTCCTTGTGATCTCTCTCCCTCTGTGAAATAAATAAATAAAATCTTTAAAAAAAAAATAAAGATTTTAAAAACAAACAAACAAACAAACAAACAAACAAAAAAAACAAATGAGCAAAAGAGCGAGAGGGAGCCCAAGACAGACATCACGGTGTTTTTGTAAACTAATCTTAGAAGGGATAGTCATCACTTTGCTATATTCCATTAATTAAAAGCAAATGACCAGTTCCAGGCTACCTTCAAGTGAGGGGGCAGGGACTACACAAAGGTATCACCAGGCACCATCGTAGAGGCTACCCTCGACAACCTGTCCTCTGGCAGCCAGTGATTCATGTCTTCTGCATATGCAAAATGTACCATCTCCCTTTGAAGGGCCTCAAAAGCCTCATCCCACTATACCATCAGCAGGAAGTCCAGAATCTCAAAACTAAATGAAGTCTAGGTGTAAATTAATCCCTTAAGTATAGTTCCTTAAGTACATTTCCTCAAAGTACAGATCTTTTCAATCTGTAGGCTTATGAAAACAAGGAGACAAATATTTTGTCTCCCCAGCATACTATAGTGGGACCAGCCTAGGAAAACAGTGATGGACATTCTTGTAGAGAGGCACAAAGGAGTCACTGGCCCATATTAAGTCTGAAATCCAGCTGGGCAAAATGTTGACAACTCCCTCAGGAGTTCTCAGAGCCTCAGGACAATTATTCATAGCTGTTGGCTCCACTCTGAGTCATCCTATTTCATAAAAAGTCACACATATGTGAAGCTGAGCAGCTCAGTTGGCTTCCTGCCAGAATCCTGGAGGTCAAAAGGCCTCTTTTCAACCTGTGCTGTCTCTTTCTCTTTCGGTCCAAGAGTCCAATATGAATCTTTCAAGAATTCTGTGGGCTTCCTGGGAACCTTAATGGGCGTTCACACAATTAGACTAAAGCCACTTCCACAAATCTCCCTGAACAAAGTCCTCCTCTACCTTCAGTTTCTGCTGTGACTACTGCAGAACAATGACCTCAAGCATCCTAGAGGCCGTATGTTTGATTGAGAGGATCTGTGAGATGCACCCTGACTGCATGTAAAGGACCTTTTCCATGACTGAATAGGCTTTTGAGGTACCACCTTTGATTGTCTGAATTCTTCGCAAACTATTATACAGTCACACCTTCTACTTTACCTTTAGGCCATGTTATGGTCCCCACCAAATTCATAGGTTGATGCTCCAACCCCCACCATGATGCTACTTGGAGGTGGGGCCTTTGGGTCCTCATTAGGTTTAGAAGAGGTCATGAGGATGATGGGATTAGTGTCCTCACAAGAAAAGGAAGAGACTCGAGACTCAAGGTGGCTTTCTCTCCACCATGTGAGGGACACATCAAGAAGGTGGTCATCTGCAAGCCAGGAAGAGGGCCTTGGCAGGAATCAAATCTGCCCACACCTTGACCTTGGACTTCCCAGCCTCCAGAACTGTGAAGAATAAATGTCTACTTTTAAGATGCCCAGTCTATGGTATTTTGCTATAGCAGCCCAAGCTGACGAAGACAGATTTTGGTACTGAGAAGTGAGGGTGCTGTTGTAACAACTACCTAAAAACGTGGAAGTGGCTTTGGAACTAGGTAATGGGGAGAAGCTGGAAGAGTTAAGGGGTGCATGCTAGAAATGTGGATGGGAAAGTCCATTTTGGTGAGGCCTTAGAGGAAAATGGGGAGCATGTTTTTGGACAATGGAGAAAGGGCAATCCTTATTGCAAAATGGCAAAGAACTTGGTTGAACTGTGTCCTAGTGCTTTTGGAAGGCAGAACTTGTGGCAATGAAACTGGATACTCAACAGAGATTTCTAAGACATGTTTGAAGAGCAGCTTGGTTCCTCCTGGAACTACTAATAAAACGTCAAAGGAAAGAGATGAGCCTAGGAAAGAATTGTTAAACCAAAAGAACTAGAACCTAAAGATTTGGAAAATTCTCAGCCTGTCCATATTCCAAAAAATTAGTGTGTTTGGAAGAGAACACTGAAGGCTGTGGCTGGACCATCACATGATAGAAGCTATTGGATTATAGGAGCAGAAACACTGCTTATTTGAACTGAAGGAAACCAAGTCAGGAAGAAATGAAGGAAGGCTTCTGGACTTGTTAGATTCTACAAAACAGGGCAACAAAGTTAAGTGGCTATGAAGGTGTACTATCCTTCAAAAGAGAAAGATGATCCCAAAGGTAATTCAGAAATCATTAGGGCCAATCCCTTGGTTTCGACAGGCCAGAGAGGATTCATGAGGCCTGGTGGCAGGGCCACCTAGTAGAGCCATGTGAGTGGGACACTTGCCTAACAAAACTATAGGGGTAGGACTGCAACCCCAATGGGTCCAAAGGGCAGAGTATCAAACCAAAGAGGATTATTCTCCAGCCTTAAAAGCCAATGGTAGGGGCGCCTGGGTGGCTCAGTCGTTAAGCGTCTGGCTTCGGCTCAGGTCATGATCCCAGGCTCCTGGGATAGAGCCCTGAATCGGGCTCCCTGCTTGGCGGGAAGCCTGCTCCTCCCTCTCCCACTCCCCTTGCTTGTGTTCCCTCTCTAGCTGTGTTTCTCTGTCAACTAAATAAATAAAATCTTAAAAAAAAAAAAAAAGCTAATGGTATTTGCCTTGCTAGGTTTTCAACTTGCTTTGGACCCATCACCCCTTTCCTCCTTCTGATTTCTCCCTTTTGGAATGGGAATGGCTATCTTACACCTGTCTTACCACTGTATTTTAGAAGCATATAACTTACCTGATTTCACAGAGGAATTTTGTTTCAAGATGAATCACACCTACAGTGTCACCCACATCTGATTTAGATGATATTTAGGTTCTTTGGACATTGGAGCTGAGGTAGGAGAGTTAACTTTTGAGGCTGTTGAAATGGAATGAATGTATTTTGCATGCAAGGACATGAATTTTGGGGGCCAGGTATTTTGTAACAACAGCCCGAACTAAGACCACATTTCCTTCCAGTACTCTGGGTTTGATCCTTGCTTGAAAGTCACTGCTAAATTTTAGCACTGGTTGCCATCTAGATACTAAAATCTCAAAACTATCAAGTCCTGTCTCCTTCCTGTTTAATAATTTACTTCTCACATTTTACCACAAGGAGAAAAAAAAAAAACAGGCAGCACCTTCTGCTTAGAAACTGCCTTATTAGATCACCTACTTCATTGGGAACATTCTCCTTTTCCACATAATTGCTTAAGACAGTGTTGCTAAACCTTGTGTTACTTCATTCCCAGGATCCCCTTTCCTCTAGTATCCAATAACTCCACTGAGCAGGGAGCCAGATGCAGGGCTCAATCCCGGGACTCTGGGATCACGACCGGAGCCAAAGGCAGACACTTAACTGACTGAGCAGCTCAGGCACCTCCAAAGTCCAGATTTCTACTAAGTTTCTTCAGGATAATGTAGGCTTTCTCTAATGCACTCCTCAAAATCCTTCCAGCCTCTGTTCTCTGCCTGGTTCTAAGCCACTCCCACATTTTAGGTAGTTGTTATGGCTGCATCCCACTTCCAGGCACCAAAATCTATATGTTTATCTATGCTGCAGGACAAATTACCCCCAAATTCAGTGTCCTGAAAACAACATTTGTTATCTCAGTTTCTGTGGGACAGGAATTTGGGCACAGTTTAGCTGGGTGCCTCTTCTTGGCACAGAAGGCGTAATCACTTCAAGGTTCAACTGCGGGAGGATCCATTCTAAGGTCATTTATGTGGTCTTTGGCAGGTCTCAGGTTCTCACTGTTGGTTGGCAAGAGACATTAATTCCTTGACATGTGGGCCCCTCTACTAAGCAACTATAGCGGGCTGATTAGTATCCTCCCCTCCAAATTCATGTCCACATGGAACCTCAGAAAGTGACCTTATTTATAAACAGCATCTGTGCAGACGTAATTAAGATAAAATCATACTGGATTAGGGTGGGCCCTAAATACAATGATAGTGTCTTCATAAGAGGAGAGGACACAGAGAAGAAGGCCATGTGAAGACAGGCAAAGACTGGAATAATGCACTCCTTTTGCCCAAGGAATACTGAGGACTGCTGGGAGCCACCAGAAGCTCAAAGAGGTAAGGAAGGATTCTCCCCTAGAGCCTTCATAGGGAGCATAGCCCTGCTAACACATGGATTTCAGACTTTTGGCTTTCAGAACTGAGAAAATAAAATTCCTGTTGTTTTAAGTCACATAGTTTATGGTAATTTATTATGGCAGTCCCAGGAAACTAACAAAGAACCTCACATTTGAGCTGGCTTCTTTCAGAGTAAATGAGGAAGAGAGTAAGAGAGGGAGCCCAAGATGGAAGACAAAGTCTTTCTGTAATGTAATCTAAGACATGATGTCTCATCATTAGAAGCAAGTCCCCAGATTAGCCCGCAAGCAGGGTGAGGGGATTACACAAGATCATGAATACCTAGAGGTGGGCATCATTGATGGCTACCGTAGAGGCTGCCTACCACAGCCACCTCCCCAGCAAGAAATGGAGGAAACTTCTTCCTCTGGGCTCTGCCTTCTCCATTCACTGATTCCTTCAGCAGATATTTATTAAACACCTGCAGTGGGCTAAGTATTGAGGATGTGGTCAATAGCACAGGTGAGATTTTTTCCCTTGAGATTATTTACAGTCTAGTCGGGGAAAGAACATTAAAGAATAACAAACAAATAAATACATAAGTAAAAACTGTGGTAAGTACAAGAAAGTGACCTAGATTGGGGATAAGAATTAGGCATGTCCTTCTGATAAAATGTTTTTGTTTTTGTTTAGATTTTTAAATTTGAGAGATAGAGAGCATAGCTAGAGGGAGAGAGAAACTCAATCAGACTCTGAGTTGAGCCCGAAGCCTAACATGGGGTTCCATCCCATGTCCCTGAGATCATGACCTGAGCCAAAACCGACTGAGCCACCCTGGTGCCCCTAAAATGGTATTTGGAATGTAGTTGAAGAATATTCAGACTAACAGTCAATGAGCTGAGCTGCCAGACTCAGTGTATGAGTTCTTCATCTCTGCATTTCTATTATGTAACACAGTGCCTGGCACAGAGAGGCATCTGATAAATTATTATGGAATCAATTAATGAATAAATCAAAGGCACCTTTTATTTCCTATTATAGATAACATCAATTCATTTAGAAATTTTCTCCCAAAGTTCATTGCTGGATCACTGCTCTTATTTATATTAGATAGTACAGGCAAAGATGCTATAACAAAAAGACTCGAATACATAAAAGTTCAAAACAATACAGGTTTATTTTCTTCTCACATAACAGTCCGGGGTGGATATATAAGTCAATGGAGCAGAGGTTCTCCTCTACTCAGGAATCTTCCATCTTGAAGCCTTGCCTTCTCCAGAACCTTCTCATCATCGTCCAGCTGGCAGAGTAAGTAAGAGCACCTGTTGACAGATTCTCTGGGCCGAGCCTGACAACTGTGCACATCTCTCCTGTTCACTTTCCATTGGGGAGAGCATAGGCACATGGCCACACCTACTTTAAGGAGGCTGAGGAATGCACTGTCGGTTTATGGCCAACAAAGAGGACAACTACGTCCGCACCATGACATATATACAATTACTTGACTTATCCTCTGCTATATCACACAAAATCCTCAAATTATCTTCGACAGAAAAAAAACTGGATTCCCCACCTTCACCAGCATCAAGTCCTTCAATCACTGAACGGCACCATCATCCAGTTGCTGAAGCCAGACTCAGAAAAGTTACTTTCGATTCATTTCTTACTTTTACCTTCCATATCGAATCCTTCAGGAAATACTGTCAACTCTACTCCCAAAACATATCATAAATCCATCTACTCCATCTTTGCTGCCACTACCTGAGTTTAAGCATCAAAATAATCTCTCATCTGGATTATTCCAATAGCCTCTTAATAGTTCTCCATGTCTTCATTCTTGCTGGCCCATATTTCTCTATCTAGAAGAATGATCTTTCAAAATGTAACTTCGACTGCATCACTCCTTGGTTAAAAACCTTCTAACGACATAGAATAAAATCTAAAGTCATTACCATGACCCTAGGGTGTATGATACAACCCCTGCCCACCTTTCCAACGTCATTCTTTGTCATTTCCTCCTTCTACTTTGCTCCAGCGACAGTGAACATTCTGCTGCTCCTTGAACACATTTAGCTTATTTCCACTTTAAGATCTTTGCATCTGCTGTTCCATCTGCCCAGAAGTCTCCTCCTCAGATTTCCAACAGTCAGCTCCTTCTCATTCCTCAGAGGTCTCAGCTTAAATTTACCTACCGGGAACCCTTCCCTGATCATCTACTAGGAAAGGTCCCCACATCCAGTTATTCTCTTACCTCAGCATCCTGTTCACTTTCTTTTAGTATCTACAAACTCTGTGTTTCCCCCTGTTTATTAGCTGCTTAGCTTTCCTGTAAGTAAGATCCACTGAGTAGGTACCGACTCTTGTTTCTACTGTTTCCCAAATGTTGAGTAGCGCTGGTACACAGTGGTGCTCAGTACATAACTGAACGAATGAAAACCCACCAAGAGGTGATCTGCCAACAGTTCGTACAAGGTTCTTGGATAGGTAGCTGATGTAGTAGAAGCACAAACGTGGGTTCCAATTCTGATTTGACCCCTTCTCAATGGTGCCCCAGAGAGTTGCGCTCTCAGAGCCTTAATTACGTAACCTGTAAACGCGGGGATAAGAACATACTTACCTCGCAGCGCCAAATGCCTCCTTTATAAAGTAGAAAGAACCTGATGGGGGAACAGAGCCTCACCTAAAATTAACCCTTCAAATATATAACTATTACTGCTATTTTTTTAAACAGGTACTCCTTTCNGGGGAACAGAGCCTCACCTAAAATTAACCCTTCAAATATATAACTATTACTGCTATTTTTTTTAAACAGATACTCCTTTCTTTATTTTTTTTTTAAGATTTTATTTATTCATTTGACACACAGAGAGAGATTACAAGTAGGCAGAGAGGCAGGCAGAGAGAGAGGAGGAAGCAGGCTCCCTGCTGAGCAGAGAGCCCGATGCGGGCCTCGATCCCGGGACCCTGAGATCATGACCTGAGCCGAAAGCAGAGGCTTTAACCCACTGAGCCACCCAGGCGCCCTACGACTGCTATTATTATACACAGTTCTGTTCTCTTACCGCTGGACCTGTACGGGACCTCCGTTTCCTCTTCTTCATCACGAGTTGAAAACACCCCGCCCGGGCTCCTCAGCGCCGGTTGTTTCTGGCGGAACGAAACTCCTTCTCGGCCGGGGAGACGAAAGAAGGGGCGCGAACGCCCCTTCAGTCCGGCGGCGTTCTCCAGTGGCTCCGCCCCCATTTTACGTCATCAGCGCGACGCCAGCGCGGCGGAGGGCCCCGGGGCCTGTCCCGAGTGTGGCGCAGCGTGAGGGGACCTTGGCGGACGCCTGCAAAGCAACTGCGTGGTTTGGGGGCGCTCGGAAACCCCCGCGGACGGCGGCGAGGGGCGCGTGGAGCCGTGGGGGCAAGGAGTCCGGCGGCAGGAGGGGCGGCCCTGAGCTCAGGCGGAACACAGCGCCGGCAGGCGGGCGGCCGGCCGGCAGGGCTGCCCGGCGCGGGTGTCCCGGCGATGTGTGGCGCTGAAGCGGCATCGGGAGCAGCAGCAGCGGCGGCGGCTTCGGCTTCGGCTTCGCAGCGGTGCCGGCGGCGGAGACGGAGGCGCAGGTTCCTCATTAGGACCTGGCGAGCCCGGGCCTAATCGGCGGCCCCCCGAGGCCTCTGCATCGCGCCCCGGACGGGGATCCTCCCCGCTTCGCCCTGCCCTGGGAGCCTGCCTCCCCGGCCGGGGATGAAGCCGGGAGGCGGCCGCGCGGGGCCCAGCACAAAGGCTTGTCCCCGGGGGCCGCCGCCGCCGCCAGCCTAGAGCCGCCCGCCGAAGCGGAGCCGGCGCCTGTGCCCTCATCCCCGCCGGTCCCTGGGGGCGGCTGCTGCCGGTCTCCCCGAGGCCCAGGGGCCCGAGCGCCGAGCCCCTTACTCCCTCGGATACGGTGGGACCGGGCAGCTGCGCAGCTTCTGCCTCCGCCGCTCCCGGCCGTAGAGGCCCCACGGAGCATGTCAGAGGAGAGCGACATGGAGAAAGCCATCAAGGTAAGGGGGAGATGCCCCCTTCCTCCCCGCTTTGTCCCTGTGGGATTCCTCTCGGCTCAGCCTCAGAAAGCGGAGAGAACTTGGAGTGAGAGATGCCAGCGACTCCGGGTTTCTTTCTTCCCACATTCCTTGGACTGCGTTTTACAGCCCTAGGGCGAATGGGTTGTGTTTGTATAGGGAGGGATGTCTGACTCCCTCTGACTTCCCTGATTAAAATAGGGATGTGATTTGTACTCATCTAAAACGCAAGGTGAGTGGTGTGGAGATAACTTGATATGAGTGGGACGGAGAGGGCCCTCCTCCTCCACTTTCGATCACTCTCCAAGTGCCGCCAGTATTTGTTTCCGGAAGATCTGCAACAGTATTTGGAGAGTTGGACTTTTACCCATCGCTCTCGATTTGTTTGAAACCAGCCTCCTCAAAACCTGCCGTTTCAGAAGGGGGGGGGGCTCGCCTTCTTAAAAAATCTGTCTTTTGGCACATATTGTTCTTTCTTTTGCGTATGTTCCCCTCACCTTTTCCTTTTTCCTCTCCTCCTAGGGAGCACTTAATTTATTGAGGAAGAGCTCATGGTGTTCTGTGACTTACTGCTCTGTTAACAACAACAACAACAACAAAGCAAATATGTGTGTTCTAAAATGACCCAAATAAAGTGAAAAGTTTTTAAAAATCTGCTTTTTACTCTTTTTTTTTTCTTTTTGATAGGCAAACTTTGAGGTACTTATAGTCAGAAAGTCATCTAGCTGTGGCTAGGAGATTAGAATCTTGTGTAAATTGAGCCTGAAGTTCTATATGTATTATTTACTTATTTTGCAGTATTAAGTCCGTGCATTTAGGAATTTTATTTTCCCTTGAAGGACAGGCATCCATTAGCAACTTAGGGTTATTTTCCCCCTTCCAAGACACAGTTAAGAAGTTACACTTGTAATAATTTTTTGTGTAGCAAAGTTTATAGAAGTCATCTGTCTTTCCAAAGACACTTCACCTATTAAAGGAGGCGTGGAAATATACACATTAAGGAAGATCAAATTTTAAATCATAGAAATAAAGGTTCTAAAAGACTGCATTTTTTTCTTTTGGTTTGGGTTTTATTGGTACAGGGTCATGAATTGTTACTTAAAGTTATATGACTGGGTTATGAATCCAAGCACATGTGGCAGATTTTTAAATTCAAGTATTGTCTGTTTTTTGCCAAGTGCTGTCTTAGGCACTGGTGGTGCAAAGCCAAACTCCCAGATGTCCCTGCTCTCATGGAACTTATATTCTAGATGGTGGAGTTAGGTCATAAATATTGCCTGGTGCTTATAATTAAGTATGAAAAGGGTGGGGAGTACTATTTTAGGAAGAGTACTCAGGGAAAGGCTCTCTGAAGACATGATGTTTGTGTAGAAGTCTGAAGGGAACAAGGGAGCAAACCTCCACTGTTTCAGAGAAGAGTATTACAGGCAACAGGAACAGCAGATACAAAGGCTCTGAGGTAGGTGTAAGTCTTAGGTAATCCAGGAACAGCAAAGTGAATGCAGTGGGTCAGTGATTATGTTTTAGGGGGGTAATGGAAAGCTAGAGTATATAGGGACTTGCAGACCATTGTAGTAACTTCGGCTTTGACCTTGAGTGCAGAGGGACGCTAGGGAGTTTTGAACAGAAGAGGGACATAGTTGTAGTGCGTAAATATATAAAAGGGGAGGCAGTGTTACATAGTGGTTACCACTGTTTCACTAGGTAAACTCATGGGTTAAAACCTCAGCCTTGCCATTCATTAGCTGTGTCCTTGAGTAAGTCACTTCACTTCTCTGTCCCTTAGTTTCCCCACTCCTAGAAAGGAGATAAAACACTCCACAGCTCATAGGGTTTTTTGAGGATTTAATGAACAAATATATCTAAATGTGCTTACAATAATACCTAACATTTAGTAGGAACTTGATGAATGCTAGCTCATAGCAACTAAAGTCTTTTAAGAAAGTCATAATTGCTTCACTTGGTCACTATTGTCCAATCTGGCTTTCTTAAATTTTTTTAGCTTTTCTTCATGTACTTGACAGGTCATTGGTGAGTCTGCCTACTAGTTTGAGTGTGTCCTACCAAGAAAATAAGTGGAGTTGAAAATATCTGATCTGACAACCAGTGCTAACTAGCATATACTCCCTTGCAAGCAAGCCAGCATCACATCAAATAAAACTTCTGTTTTGTGACATTGTGTTGTATTCATTGTTTTGGTTTCTTGAGGATGTCCCTCAATGGTGAAGTCTGAGACCAGTGGAGTTCAGCTGAAAAAGCTGTTTTCCTGGGCTCTAATCAGACCATTTAAACTTCTGCTTCCTGGAATACCTGGGTGGCTCAGTCGGTTAAGCATCTGCCTTTGGCTCCGGTCATGATCCCAGGGTCCTGGGATTGAGTCCTGCATTGGGCTCCTTGCTCAGCAGGGAGCCTACTTGTCTCTCCTTCTGCCCCTCCCCCTGCTTGCTCAGTCTCTCTTTCTCTCTCTGACAAATAGATAAATAAAATCTTAAAAAAAAAACAAAAAACAAAACTGCTGCTGCCTACCTAAGAGCATTCTGATTAGATGTTAACATTTCATCCTATTACTCTTCAAAATAATTAGGATAAGGTCAAGGCAACAACCATAGACTCTGTCTTCTCATTTCTGTCTATTCTCCCATATCCCCATTACTTCACTATTCGTAAGGCACTTAGCTAAACCTGGAGAAAGAGCATTTTGGGATTAGGGATTGCTTACATATTTGCCTTCTCTGGTATATGGCAGAGTTGTTTTTTAAGATTTTGTTTATTTATTTGACAGAGACATACTGAGAGAGGGAACATAAGCAGGGGGAGTGGGAGAGGGAGAAGCCGGCTTCCCGCTGACCAGGGAGCCCGTTGCTGGGCTGGATCCCAGGACCCTGGGATCATGACCTGAGCCGAAGGCAGACGGCAGACGTTTAACCAGCTAAGCCACCCAGGCACCCTGTATATGGCTAAGTTCTTAATATTTGATGAGCTTAGTGAAAATTCATTCCCTCAGTTTTAAAAATATTTTCAAAATTGCAGTTAATTTATATACCATAAAATTCACTCAATGTATGTGTGTAGTTGAAGAATTTTTAGTAAGTTTACAGAGTTGTGCAACTATCATCACAATCCAGTTTTAAAATATTTCCATCCTAGGGCACCTGGCTGGTTCAGTGTGTTGGGTGTCTGACTTGGTTTTGGCTCAGGTTGTGATCTCACTCGTGAGATCAAGACCCACATTGGTCTCCGTGCTGGATGTGGAGCCTGCTTGGGATTCTCTCTCTCTCTGCTCTTCCCTTTCCTACTGCCAGCCTCTCCACCCTCACATTCTCTCTCTCAAATAAATGGATAAAATCTTAAAAAAATAAAATAAAAAAAGAATATTTCCATCCCCCCAGAAAGTTCCTTTTGCCTCTTTGTAGTCAGCCTCTGCTCCCACTTCCCACTCCAGACAATCACTGATCTATTTTCTGCCACTAGTTTTGTCTCTAGAAATTCCAAATTAATGGAATTGTAGAATAGGTAGTCTTATATATTTGGCTTCTTTTACTTATAATACTTTCTAGTGCATATATTAGGAGTTTATTTCTTTTTTATTGTCGAGTAATCTTTATTGCTTATTCATCCCCAGTTGATGGACATTTAGATTGTTTTCAGTTTTAGCTAATATGAACAAAATGATAAATAAAACTTGCCCATACAAGTTTTTGTGTAAACATTTGTTTTAATTTCTTTTTGGTAAACACCTAGGTATGGAATTACTGGGTGGTACGGTAAGTTTATGTTTAGCTTTTTAAGAAACTGCAAAACTTTCCCAAAGAAGCTTTACCATTACTCATTCCCACCAGTAGTGTTTGGAGGGGTCTTTTGGTTTTTGTTTTTGTCTTTGTTTTTATTTTTGTTTCCCTCCTGATGAATATTTGGTATTGTTGGTCTTTCCATTTTAGCCATCCTAGTGGTTGTGTAGTGGTTCTAATTGTGGTTTTAATATGCATTTCCCTAATGACTAATATTGCTGGTCAGCTTTTCTTGTGCTTGTTTGCCATTCATGTATCTTTTCTGGTGAAATGTCTATTCAGATCATTCGCCCATATTTAAATTGGGTTATTTGTCTTATTGAGTTGTAAGGGTTCTTTATATACTCTAAGTAAAAACATTCTAATGCTATTGAGCATCTTTTCATATGTTTGGCATGCATGTATTTTTTTCCTGGTATTTAACTGTATTAACATCTTTTACTCATTTTTAAATTTTGTTTGTCTTATTGAGTTGTAAGAGTTCCTTCTAAACTCTGAATAAAAGTGATTTATTAGACATATGGTCTGTAAATATTTTTCCCAGTCTGTGGTTATCTTTTCACTTTTAATGATTTTAATTTTGATGAAGTCCAGTTATCTTTTTTTCTTTTTCTTTTATGGATTGTGCTTATGGTGTCACAGCTAAGAAATCTTTGCCTAGTCTCAGGTTACAAGATTTTTCAACTATATTTTCTTCTAGAAATTTTACAGTTTTTAGTTCCTTATTTAGGCCTAATATCCACTTGGAATTAACTTTTGTGTGTGGTGTTACATAAAGGTCTAAGATTTTGTTTGTCTTTAATATGGATATCCAGTTGTTCCAGGACAATATGTTCAAAACACTGTCTTTTGTCTATTGAATTACTGTGTATTACCTTTTTCAAGAATCAGTTGATCATAAGTGTGTGAGTTTATTTCTGGATTCTCTGTTCTGTTCTATTGATTGATATGACTGTCCTTATGCTAGTAGCATACTTAATTTGATTATTGAAGCTTTATAGTAAATTTTCCAAAATCGGGTAGTATAAGAACAAACTTGGTTTCTCTTTTTCAAAATTAAGTTGGCTCTTCAGGTTCTTTGTATTTCCAAATAAATTTTAGAATCAGCTTGTCTGTTTTTACAAAAATGGGTGCTGGGATTTTGGCAGGGGTTCCACTGAATCTATATAGGTCAGTTTGGGAACAGTTGCCATCTTAACAATATTGTCTTCTAATCCATGAGCATGGTATAGCTCTCCATTTCATTAGGGCTTCTCCTGTTTCTTTTAGCAATGTATTTGTAGTTTTCAGTGTATGGATCTTGTACTCTTTAATAAATTTATCCCTAATATTTTATTCTTTATGATGCTATTAAGAATTGTTTAATTTCATTTGGATTGTTTGTCACTAGTATATAGAAATACAGTTCATTTCTGTATTTTGATAATGTGTTTTGCATCCTTACCACATTTGCTAAGTTCCAGATTTTTTTGTTGTTGTTTTGTAGGTTTTTTAGGATTTTCTACATATAAAAATCATGTCTTCAGCGAATAAATACCGTTTTACTTCTTCCTTTACAGGATGTATGCTCTTTTTTTTTTTTTTTTTAAAGATTTTATTTATTTATTTCACAGAGGGAGAGAGATCACAAGGAGGCAGAGAGGCAGGCAGAGAGAGAGGGGGAAGCAGGCTCCCCGCTGAGCAGGGAGCCCGATGCGGGCCTCGATCCCAGGACCCTGAGATCATGACCTGAGCCGAAAGCAGAGGCATTAACCCACTGAGCCACCCAGGCGCCCAGGATGTATGCTCTTAATTTTGTTTTCTTGCCTTATGCCATGGGTAGAACCTCAGGTACAATGTTGAATGAAAGTGGCAAAAGTGGACATCTTGCCTTGTTCCTGATCTCAGGGCGAAAGCATTAAAGATTTATCACTAAGTAAGTGGTTTTGTAGATGTCCTTTGTCCAATTGAGGAGTTTCCTTCTGTTCCTTGTTTGCTGAGAGTTTTTATCAGGATAGGTATTGAATTTTTGTTAAATGCTTTTTTTCACCTATTGAGTTGATCATATAAGTTTTTTTTTTTAAGATTTTTTTTTTTTTTTTAATTTGACACAGACAGAGAGAGACAGCGAGAGAGGGAATACAAGCAGGGGGAGAGGGAGAAGCAGACCCCCCAAGGAGCAGGGAGCCCGATACGGTGCTCAATCCCAGGACCCTGGGATCATGACCTGAGCCAAAGGCAGACGCTTAATGACTGAGCCACCCAGGCGCCCCGATCATCTAATTTTTGTTCTTTATTCTTAATGTGGTATATTGTAACATTAATTGATTTTCAGATATTAAACCAATCTTGCATTCTTGGTATAAACCCCACTTAGTCTGATGTAAAATTATTATATGATTCTATATTCAGTTTGCTAATAATTTTGCTGAGGATTTTTGCATCTGTATTCATGAGAGATAATAGGTCTATAGTTTTCTTGTGATGCCTTTGTCTAGCTTTGGTATGAGGGTAATAGGTACTTCAGAATGAGTCGGGAAGTATACCCTCCTTTATTTTCTGGAAGAATTTGTGTGGATATTTGGTATTATTTCATCAAATCAGTAGTTCTTTTTTTTTTTTAAAGATTTTATTTATTCATGTGACAGAGAAAGAGAGATTACAAGCAGGCAGAGAGGCAGGCAGAGAGAGAGTAGAGAGGAGGAAGCAGGCTCCCTGCTGAGCAGAGAGCCCGATGTGGGCCTCGATCCCAGGACCCTGGGATCATGACCTGAGCCGAAAGCAGAGGCTTTACCCCACTGAGCCACCCAGGCGCCCAAATCAGTAGTTCTTAATAGGGGGCAATTTTTGTCCCTCATAAGACATTTGGCAGTGTCTGGAGACATTATGATTATTCAGTGGAGGTAGGGGATGCTTCTGGCATCTAGCAGGTAGAGGCCAGGAATGCTCCTGAACATCTTAACAATGCACAGGACAATCTCACAACAAAGAACTATCTGCTTCAAAATGTCAGTGATGCTCAGATTAGAAACTGTACTTTAAATGATTTGGTAGAATTTACCACCGAGACTGTGGGCCAAGGCCTTGCTTTGTGGGAAGATTTTTGTTGTTGTTATTAATTCAGTTTCTTGTTATAGATTTATTCAGATTTTCTATCTCTTCATGAGTGAGTTTTGGTAATTTATGTCTTTCTAGAATTTGTTCATTTCATCTAGTGGTCTAATTTCTTGGCATAAAATTGTTTATGGTGATCCTTTATAATGATTTGATTCCTGTAAAGTCAATTGTGATGCCCCCTCTTTTATTTCTAATAACTTGTGTTTTTTTTTTCTCTTTTCAGTTTAACTGAAAGTTTCTTAATTTTTTCATCTTTAAGAATCAACTTTTGGTTTTGCATTTTCAGTCTTCTTCTGTTTTATTGATTTCTGTCCTGGTTTTTATTATTTCTGTTTGCTTTGAGTTTATTTCTTTTTTCTCTAGTGTTTCAAGGTAGGAGGTTAGGTTATTGATTTGTGATCTTTCTTATGTAGGGGTTTATAGATGTAAATTTACATCTAAACACTACTTTAACTGCACATCACAAATTTTAGCATATAGTCCCCTCATAGCCATGGTTTTGCTTTCCATGGTTTTAGTTACCCATGGTCAACCATGGTCTGGAAGCAGACAGTCCTCCTTCTGAATCATCAGATGGTCATTAGTAGCCTAATGCCTTGTCACATACATCAGTCGCCTCACTTCATCTCATTACATAGCCTCTGTGTCATCTCACACCATCACAAGAAGAGGAAGGGTGAGTGTGGTACAAAAAGATATTTGTGTGTGAGGGAGAGATCACATTCACAGAACTTTTATTACAGATTATTATAATTATTCTATTTTATTATTATTGTTAGCCTCTTACTACGCCTAATTTATAAATTATAATTTAAAATGTTATATAAATTTTAAATTATTAAACTTTATCATAGATATGTATAATAGGAAAAACATAGTATATATAGGATTTGGTGCCAGCTCTGATTTCAGGCATTCCCTGGGAGTCTTGGAATGAACCCCCACAGATAAGGGGGGACTACTATATTGTGTTTCTATTTTCATTCAGATCAAAATATTGTTTTTAAAGATTTTATTTATTTATTTGACAGAGAGAGACAACTAGAGAGGGAACACAAGCAGGGGGAGTGGGAGAGGAAGAAGCAGGCTCCCTGCGACATGGGGCTCCATCCTAGGGTCCTGAGATCATGAACTGGGCCGAAGGCAGACACTCAACGACAGCCACCCAGGCGCCCCAAGATCTTCGACCCATTGATTATTGAGAAATATTATATAATTTTAGAATTTTTGCTGATTTCTAGCTTAATTGATTTATAGCTAAATTCCATCATGGTTGAAGAACTTTATATAATTTCAGTTTTTAAAAATTTATTGAGACTGTGATCCAGCATATGATTTATCCTGAAGAATACTCCATGTGTACTTGGGAAGAATGTATATTCTCCTGTTGTTGGATGCAGTGTTCTATAGATGTCAGGTCAAGTTGGCTGACAGTGTTATCCTCCACATCTTGCTGATTTTCTGTTTAGCTTTTCTATTATTGAGAGTGGCGGTATTGGAATCTCCAACTATTATTTTTGAATTATCTATTTTCCTCCTATATTCTCTCAATTTTTGCTTCATGTATTTTTGGACTCTATTGTTAGATGCTTGCATAAATTTTTATAATCATATCTTCCTGTTGAATTGATCTTTTCATCCTTATAAAAAGTGCCTCTCTATAACGTCTTTTGTTTTCTCCATTAAAAAACAAAGGGACACCTAGCAGTCAGTTAAGCGTCTGTCTTCAGCTCAGGTCGTGATCCCAGGGTCCTGGGGTCGGTCCTACATTGGCTCCCCTCAGCGNCATCATATCTTCCTGTTGAATTGATCTTTTCATCCTTATAAAAAGTGCCTCTCTATAACGTCTTTTGTTTTCTCCATTAAAAAACAAAGGGACACCTAGCAGTCAGTTAAGCGTCTGTCTTCAGCTCAGGTCATGATCCCAGGGTCCTGGGGTCGGGTCCTACATTGGCTCCCCTCAGCTGGGAGCCTGCTTCTCCCTCTGCCTGCTGTTCCCCCTGCTTGTGTGTGCTCTCTCTGTCAAATAAATAAAATCCTTTTTAAAAATTGTAATAAAATTACTCATAACATTAAATTTACCATCTTAACCATTTTTAAATGTACACTTCACTGGTATTAAATATATTTATAATGTTGTGTGACCATCACTACCATCCATCCATATAATTCTTTTGATCTTGTAAAGCTGAAACTCTGTACCCATTAAATAGTAATTCCTCTGCCTCCTTCCCCCCAGCTTCTACCAACCACCATTCTATCTCTAGAATATTGACTACTCTAAGCACCTCAGAAAAATGGAATCATACAGTATTTGTCTTTTCGTGATTGCCTTATTTCACTTAGCATAATATTCTCATGATTCATCCATATTGTAGCATATTTCTGAGTTTCCTTNTTATAATGTTGTGTGACCATCACTACCATCCATCCATATAATTCTTTTGATCTTGTAAAGCTGAAATTCTGTACCCATTAAATAGTAATTCCTCTGCCTCCTTCCCCCCAGCTTCTACCAACCACCATTCCATCGGGCTCTCTGCTCGGCAGGGAACTTGCTTCCTCCTCTCCTCGTCTCTCTGCCTGCCTCTCTGCCTGCTTGTGATCTCTCTCTCTGTNAAAAAAAAAGATTTTATTTATTTATTTGACAGAGAGAGAGATCACAAGTAGGCTGAGAGACAGGCAGAGAGAGAGGAGGAAGCAGGCTCCTTGCTGAGCAGGGAGCCGATGCGGGCCTCGATCCCAGAACCCTGAGATCATGACCTGAGCCGAAGGCAGAGGCTTTAACCCACCGAGCCACCCAGGCACCCGAGTTTCCTTACTTTTTAAGGCTGCATGATATTCCATCATATGTATATGGACACTTAGGTCCCTTCCATGTTTTAGCTATTATGAATAGTTGTTATGAACATGGATATACAAATATCTCTTGAAGATCCTTTTTTCAGTCCTTCTGGGTATATACCCAGAAGTGGAACTGCTGGATCATATGGTAATTCTATTTTTAATTTTTTTGAGAAACTGCCATACTGTTTTTCATGGCATTGGAAATGTGCCATTGTACATTCCCACCAGCAGTGCGCAAGGGTTCCAATTTCTCCATATCCTCACCCACACTTGTTATTTTCCGTTTGTTTTTTAAGTAGTCTCCACATCCACTATGGAGCTTGAACTCAAAACCCTGAGATGAAGACCTGAGCTGAGATCAAGAGTCTGACGCTTATCCAATTGAGCCACTCAGGCACCCCTATTTGTTTGTTTTTTGATAATAGCTATCCTAATGGGTGTGAGGTTGTATCTCATTGGAGCTTTTATTTGCATTTCTTCATAATTAGTGATGCTGAGCATCTTTTCATGTGTTTATTGGCCATTTGTATATCTTTGGGAAAATGTCTATTCAAGTTGTTAGTCCGTTTTTTCAATCAGGTTGTTTTTGTGTTTTAGGAATTCTTGTATATTCTGGATATTAATCCTTTATCAGATAGTTGATCTGCAGATATTTTCTTCCATTATGTGGGTTGCCTTTTTTACTCTGTTAATAGTGTTTTATGATGCACAAAATTTTGAAATTTTCATGTTCATCTTGTCTAGTTTTTCTTTTGTTGCCTGTTCCTTTGGTGTCTTTTCCAAGAGATCATTGCCAAATACAATGTTACAAAACTTGTGTTCTATGTTTTTTTCTAAGAATTTTATTGTTTTAGGTCTTACATTAAGGTCTTTGATCCATTTTGAGTTTTTGTATATGGGGTTAAGGGTCCAACTTTGTTCTTTTGCTTGCGTGTGGATATCCAGTCTACTCAGCATAATCATTGAAATCCTTTTATTTTTAACTTGTTTTCTTCTCTGAATCCAAAGTATATCTCATATAGACAGCTATGGTTGGATCTTTTTTTTAGTCCAGTAAATGTTAACTTTTTTACTATATCATTATTTTTATATCTGTCACAAATATATTTTGTTTATTATTTACAAGAACAGACAATGGATAGATTTGCCTGTGGTTTGTGCTTTGTGCTTTCCAGACCCTTGGTCTAGAAGGCTTCTAAAGAATTACTTCATTCTATGTATCTATATCTTTATTAACTTAAGGCAGTATATATATTTCTTTAGCAGAATTCAGTCAGGGTGTTTGTCATTGATGCCTTTGAAGTAGTCCATAATTTACTTCAGTGAAGTGTTTTAATTGACCCATGCCTTCCTCTATTCTCCTTGTCATTAAAATATGTGAGAAAATAGGCCATCTACACATAGAAGAGTTGACAGATGAGAGGGTGTTACTTCTCCTCCCCAGCCAGGCTTCTTGAGGCCTTAGACTGGTTAATGTTTATGGCATCATCAACAAAGGTGTAAGAACGAAGCCTGCCAAAGAGGACAAGTGGTGTAAGGAAAACAGTGTTCAGAAATCAGGGCTGTAGAGAGGCCTGGTAGTGCCTCTCTTACGTTTTGTAATGTCAAGTGTTAAACTCCTGTCAGAGCCTCATCAGAGCCTCTACAAGTTGAACGGTCTTGGGTGTGTATCAGGTAGAGTGCCATCTGAACAAGCACCAGCACAGTGAAGAATTTGGTCTAATGTTATTTTCACATCTTACGAACTGGGCAAATGAACAGTCCTTTGATCTGTTCATGACAGATAATTCCATGGAACAAATCTCTTTTTTCCATGAATCTCCTCTGAGTGTATGTTTTCATTAGAGCTGAGGAGAAGGAGGGGTATAGCAAATGATTTTACTCTACCATGAAGCTTAGACTATGCTCTCAGCTTCCTCTTTCCCCATCCTGTATTCCTCCCTGTCTTCTCAAACACTTCTAAAGGCCATGCAGCGGAAACAGGAAGGAGATAGGCAAGTTAAATGGGTAGGTTTGGATTCTATTTAGGAGGTGGTGACTGGGGACAGAGCCTGGGACCTCCCTGATGGGGCAATATCTGTCCCTAATCTTCAGTGTAAGGCAGTTAACTTTGAGAGCTGGAATAAAGCTAGCGAAGAGGCCAAAGCCATAGATTTAGTCTTATTAGTCCCTGTAACTCACTGTGTCATCTTTTTTTTTTTTTTTT